>BOPP01000096.1:2062694-2089730 GCA_017312745.1 Gryllus bimaculatus | reverse complement strand
AGTACATAAAAGGATGTTAATATTGGATTAGGGAATGCTATAATCAAAATGTACACTTTCTTTAAACGCAAAATATATATAATTCACACTGAATCTTATAAATTCGGAAATATATAATTGATGATCGTAGCTACCGTTCAAAATATTCACTGTCCTGGAATGATTTTGACGATCGAGGTTAAACAGACAATTTTGCCTAATTATTACATGCTGTTTTCTTTTGATGTGAAACATTTCCGAACCTTTTGTTTAATGGCAGACTTCCTTTACAATGTGTATTCAATTATACAATTTTATGGAAATGTATCATTCACGTAATTATATCTTCAGTGTTTCTTTTCCAATATCATAGTATATCATAGTATATCAATATCATAGAGATTTGTAACGTTTGTAGAGTTTGTATAGTTGTTAAGTTCTGTAATGTTAAGTTAGTGTATTCTGCCACCTAGTTCTCACACTTAATTGCAGAATTATTAATAAATCTAATCTAATCTAAATCAACGACTGCTTATCGGAAGTCGCATTTGTGTAGATACAATTTCTAAGAGGAGTCCTGTTCGTCCCTTAGGTCAATTTCATACAGTTTTTTCTAAGGGTTCACGTTCTAAGGTTCGCACAACCTCATGAAAGTTTCTAAATGTACTCGTTTTTATATTATCTGCAGTCACTTGTATATTTCCCTTTTATTCTGGCAAAACGACATCTTGTATCCCCTACAAGTTTTGCAAGTTACGACATACCCCCCCCCCCAATTCCCCTTAAGGAGATCTGCACAACCACTTACCGATTATTTAGGATGTCTGGAGACGCAACGACCTGGGAAAATCGAAATTGAGAAATGAGTGCGCAGAAGTACACCTACCAGAAATCGACAGTTACGTCGGCACCGTTCATAAAGACCGACAAAGGCAAAATATATAAAACTAGGTGCCTAACTCCTAGGGTGATGGCACCCTCTACGCATCGACACCCGCGCAGCCGTAATCATTGATATGACTGCTCTCAGAAGACTGCAATCGAATGATTTTCGATCAATACCAATACTAGGCGAGTCCTGGACCACGAGCTTGCATTTATTTCAATATGCAAAACTTAACAAATGAGGTTGCGGACCGCGCGCAAGCTTTCCTTTCTGATACTTGTCTCCTCTTACACACACACACACACACACACACACACACGCATGCATGCATTACACTACCAAACAAGACGATTGCCGTGCTGGAGAAGTTACACGAGAGAGAAACTGCACAAAGACGTGTAGGTCGGCGCCTGATATTAAGATTCAGCTAGGAATTAATTCCCCTGCAGTTCAGGATACTACATTTTGCAGACTAACGACCATATCAGTTACCGCTTCCGGAATCAAAAAAATAATTCAATCTAACAATCAACACACGCCACGCCGTATTCTGACGAAATTAAATAGGTGTTAAGTGGGTAAAACTGCCTCCTTGTTGAGTCCTTCGTAGGTACAGAGAGTAGCACAATTTATCTAGCTGTCAGAAGAGTTCAAACTGCGTGAAATAGTGTTAGGACCTACCAGTGTATACAAAATAAGTGTTAAAAAGCAGGAAATCTCCATCATGCCTCAAATTCACCTATCATTCCTTGTTTATTACCGAATTTTTCCTGGCAGGTCTTCGCGATTGAAGAATATAATTGGCCGCAGTTGCACTACACACTGTATCTGGTGGATTCTTGATATGGCTAGTTAGAAGAGTTCAATCTGTGAGTAATAATGTGTGTGTAAGTGAGTATGTGTGTGTGTGTGTGTGTGTGTGTGTGTGTGTGTTGGGAGCCAACAGTGTATTCAAAACCAGTATTAATTCACTGGAAAATCTTCATAATGCCTCAAATGATCATTCCTTGTTTACTACAGATTTTTTGCTGGCGGGAAAGTAGAAGTTATCAAAAGATTGCATTTTCACTACACACTGTATCTGGGGACTCTAGGATACGAGTAGGTTACACTACGTAGGTACAGATAGTAGTGTGTCCCTTTGTGTCACGTTTTCTCTATTTTGTATTCAGCTGTCCGAAGAGTTTGAACAATTTGAAATAGTGTTGTGAGCCATCAGAAGCCTCCAAAATTATCATTAACGCGCTCATAAACCTTCATCACATCTCAAATTGCTATCATTTTTCGTTTACTATTAAACTTTTCCATACCGGGATAACGGCTACAGGATATTAAATGGCTGCAGTTGCACTATATTCTGTTTAAGAGGTAGTGGCACTTTAAAAACACGAGCAGGATGGAGAGATGGAATTGGGAGCTGTACTATCCAAGATTTAAATTGTAACGGAGCTCCCGATTGAATGACAGTGTCACCCTCTCCGTTCAGCTAGTGACCTCCAAGTGCCACTACGTTTAAATCTTAGTATAGTGCAACTGCAGTCACTTAATATCCTCCAGCTGGATAGTCCGGCCTGGAAAAAAACTGTAGTAAAATTCTTCTTCTTCTTCTTCTTCTTCTTCTTCTTCTTCGGGAGCTATTATCTAGCCGACAGCCGGTTACCCTTTACGTCCCGATGGGTTGCAAATTCGACCACACACTAGACTCCAACACACTCGCGGGATCCCCAGATGTGGGGTCAGCAGAGGCCCTCCGCGACAACACATACACGAGAAGCAAGGGACAAACAACCATGGCGAAGGCGGGACTTGAACCCGCGACCCTCCGGACCGAAGCGCTGAGTGGGTACACTCTCTTAGCCACCCCAGCCACCCAGGTCGTACGATCAGTAGTAAAATTCAGCATGTTTCAATCGGAGTAGGGCCCTCCCGCCGTGCAGCCGAGGGCGTTGGAGCGTGGCGGTGCAGCGGGCTGCGGAAGCGCGGCTGCCTGCCTGGGCCTGAGCGGGCGGTGTGGCGGCCATCGATTCGCATCCGTCACTCCGAGTGCAATAGCGGCGCGAGAGGCGTCGCGTGAGCTATCTGCGGCAGGTAGCGCCGCGCTGTATTTCAAACATGCAAATCACCCAGTTACTCCTCCGGCGCGGCGCGGCGCGGCGGTGGCGCAGTGGGCGGCTATCACCGCTTTCAGGTGGAGCCGTTAGCGTGGCTTCTAAGAATACTATCGGCGTTGAAAATTAATTTATTTAAACTGCTATTGGGTGTAACCCGGTGGAAGTTAATTGCATAAATATGGTCCATGCAAATAGTATAATAATGGTAACAACAACAATAATAACAGCAACAACAGCAATAACAATAATATCAAGAATATTAATATTATTATTATTATTATATAAAAACTAACGATTGAAAACATCAAATTACTTGAAAGAAAAGAAAACAACCGTCTACAATCTGAACCCGAACAAAATGTTTGCCAATTAAGACCGGTACTGCCCTGTGCTTCACTTGACTTCTCCATAACACTTGAAACACTTATGTTATTTCTCTGTTCTGTACGAAGCTTCACTTCACAATATAACACTTTTACGTCACTACATCCTACTGTTCTTAATTAAGGTACTAATTTACTTAATAATACCCTGAATTAATTTTCTAAACTGTTGAACACTTTGAGGAAAGATTTCAAAGGTTGCTGCAGGCAATCTATTCCAACCCGTTATCATTCAATTTGTGAAAAAAAAATCCCGACATCCCTGTTTAAATGTATGAAGTGGAGTAATTTTAAAATGTATTTATTCCACAATTCATTTCCACAAGTTTAAAGCGAATCCTTAATATGTTTTAAGCTTTGTTAACGTACACCAATGACACGCCAAATAAAACAATATTAGGTTTACGTAAATACTGTAGCAAACATTACATTCGCATCAGAAAATGTTAAATCTCACGTCATAACTTCTTTAAAATGTATTGTGCTTGTATTTTGTCTTTGTCTCAATACGTTTTTATCTCTTACTCTTCGTTTTGTGCGTATCCACGCAGTATTCTCAGTGTTTGTACGTAGGCTGAAAATATCCCGTCATATACTCATTTCATTGAAGCAAAAATTATATTCTTTCTACCTTAATTCCAGACTATAAATCTTTAGAATGAAACTGATAGTGATGCAGAAATCTAAAGATAATATTTTGCAATCACAATACATCGCTATTTTCTACATTTATTTGTATTTGTATGGATGTGACATCAAAAATGCACTTAATCTAGAATTTGAAGTTATATTGATGTTTTGTATGAAGTATTTTTATATTTTGTCAAATACCATTGTGTGAAACGAAACTTTTCAGTACCAATGTTGAACAGTGACAATTTTGTGTAATGTTTTATGTACTCATCTTGTACTCCCCTACGTACTTCTCTTCGTTACTGAATAATAAATGAGAACGAGAAATGGTTATGCGAGAAACATTGTCCTTCTATCTTGTAATATCGTTGTGTGTACGTAAACGTACGGCATTTGACTAGGTGTATTGTCAACGTTCACTCCAGTTACGCAAATCATAGCAAAAATATAAGGGTAACAGCATACTGTGGAAACACAACATTCGAAAATTGTAAGGGATTAAAATACAGAGTATGTTTGCTCCAGAAACATTAAAACCTAGATTGTCGCTAACAAAAAAGTACGTAAATTAACATTGTTTTCTAAAAACGACTTTTCAAACTAGATAAACGAATGGTCAAGAAATGGAAAATGTTTTATCTTTAATCGTTTACTATAATCACATGCAAAGACATACCAGAAATCATATAAAAATTATTAGAGTATTGTTTTGAAAATAATTGTTCGCAAATTTTCAAATGTTCACTTCAATGCTTTTGTGATAAGTATCATTTACTTATGCCTGTAAACGGCAAATTCCCAAGACAAACATTTCTTCGTCACTTTGTCATTTCTTCGAAAATATAGCTCATTTGAAGCTCTAAAGATTTCGACACAAGAACTCAATAGTTTGTACAGTTACCTTTATTAAAATTCAGATTGATTGGTTCATTCATTGATTAGTGATTCCAGGTGCATCACCTGCTACGGTCATTATTCCCGTAAGTGTCGTGCATGTTTTATTGCGTGTTGTGGGGTCATCATCCCTCGCAGGTGGGCGAGATCTGGCGCCCTTCTACGTCGGATTGCGGCGACTTTTGGTGCTTTTGGGAACCAGACATTCCCCCCCAGTGTGGCACCGCCCCAGCCGGGACAAGCTCTGAGCTCCCGACTGGTCTTCCGACAGTGTAGTAATGCAGTACATGTGAGTGTAAGTGTGTAAGGAGTGAGTTTAAGACAAGAAAGGGAAAGAAGCGCGTGCGGTCTGTGTCCCGATTGTTAGGGTATTCCTCCGGCATTCGCCTGGTATTAATCTACAAAAGCACGGAAAACCATCGACCAGAGAACCCGGGCGCTAGAATTCTCCTCCGGGTAATAAAATGCAGCTTTATATCACATTCCATCATTAAAATGTTTTCAAAAACAATGTTGTAAAACATGATTTCCTTCAGTACCAGTTATGGTGAACCTAAGGGTTTACGCTGTTTTCCCTAGGAAGTGAGTGGCAGCGTGAGTTGAGCGCCCGGTCTAGAATCTGCGTGTGGCCCACTGCGCTGTTCTTGGTTCGCGGCGCCGCGGGCCGCCTCGTTCGCCGCCGCGGCCACTCGGAAGGGCTATTTTCCCCCTGCACGACGCTAATGCACAACCCGATGAAGCAGCAGCACGAGAGCCGAGGAGGCTCCTTTCTCCGCACGCGATTCACGCACTAATAATGCACATATAACAGCACCGAAAAACTTGATTGAATGAAACCCGAATTCGCAGCCAGGATTTATTAACCTTCACACGCTCACAGTTATGCACGCAGGCACGCACACACACACGCGCGCGCGCACACACACACACACACACACACACACACACATACAAACATAAAATACTGAATATCAAATATTAGTTATTGAGTAGATATATGAACTCAGTTCATTAGAAGATGCAGGTACGGTAAACAATTTAAATAGCTATGAAAGACAAGGTAAACAACCATGAAAAAACAAATGAAGTTGTCCTAAAACTGTCGAATACCATTCCTTGCCATCCTTGCCATTCTAGATCTTAGAAAAAAATTTATTGAGATTTACAAGTTCTACAAAGTTCGTATAATTAGTGACATGACGTTTTCAGCAAAATAAATCATACTTTGTATTTTCAGTATTATATTTTGCGGTCATTTTCTCGTATTAAATACATTTGCTTAGTTATCCGAATTAATATAAACTGGTCAATAGGTGTTTTTTTGAAACAAATTACAAATAAGTATCATGAAAAACTTATTTTAAGATTTTGTTAATATCATTCAAATAAAAATCGTGGGACAATAAAAAACGTTTATCAATACTATTTTTGTCTGTAAACAATATTTCACAAGAACGCGCGCCATTTCAAAAGAAAGAAAATGCCCTGTTTAAATTTTTCCAAACACAAAAACAAGCTACTGTTACGACGTTGAAAACTATTTGAAAGCAAACAGCGGAGAAGCTAACAATTTATGGCTAAAATGTTTAAGATGTAACTTCGAAAAAGTCTCAAACACGAAAAGTAAGGATATTCACCACGAGGTTGAAAGTTTCCTTAGCTTCCATTTGTTACACGTTGTACTTTATAACTCTTTAACATATGCATGCCGCAAAGTGGAGGTCTCTCTCCCATTTCACACTAGAAAACAATATCACAAATAAAAAATCGCGGAGTTGAATAGCGCAGAGCTCTCAGCTCGCCCACCCTGGCGCCTCAAGCGGTCTGCACATCCATCACACCCTCTGCCCTAGCTCTTTGGCCTGGAACTCGTATTTTGTAGTCTCTCATTCCAACTTCAGAAGTACGCGTCATTTCAACTTGGCGCCAATATCCTCGACTATAAAGGCCTATCGTAATTGCGATATTTTTTATGACTTTCAAGTACATAAAACTGTCCGAGAGATATATGACACTTCCAAAAGATGCGCGATATTTCCCGTATACTTGGAAAACGCGTGAGAGTGAAAAAAGTAGTTTATGAAATTGCCGTGAGGCAGCGCCACTTCAGGTCCTGCTTTTCTCTGGGCAGCTCGCTTTCATTGTTTCAAAGTTTCGTTCCGTTTTGCACTGAAAGTGTTCATTTTAATTGAATTGTGGCGGTTAGATTCTTATGAACGTAAAGCATTCCGTTGTCGATTTTGATATTTCTGTGCCTATTAAACTTCATATTGTGCGTACTTCTCAGTACTACACTACTAAAGAGAACGTCTTTGCGTTCTTTATATAAACTTATTTTTTCTCATAAAAGTGAGATGGTCAGTAAAGTCTTTTACTGCTTTCAACCCAGATGATTATATGTTTTTCAATCCTTACACATCGACGTAATTGTACCTATAAATCATTTCGAATCACGTTATAACTTTTGTACACCGCAAAACCTGTCTTATGTGGTTACTGATAAAAAGAGAAGAAAAATGACCGTTAGCACAGGTGCCTGTATAATGAATTTATGAAAACAAGCGAAGCGGAAATACGGTCTAATTTTGTTTGCAATGAAGTTCAGTAATCTTCGACCATTAACACATTTTTAACTTCACGTACAATAAAAACACCGAAAGTTTTTTCATAAGCCCATTTAAAAAATTCACATTAAAATATTTATATTTCCAGTATTTTCAGTAATTTCTTCTTCACCTACTGTTCGTTTCTTTTCATGTTCGAAATGCATTACCAGCTAAAACCGAAGTTGCAATTAACAGCCGCAAGCAACTTCAGAACATACATGAAAAAACATCCCTTGTTATGTAGAGCACTCCCCTCCCCTCCCCCCTACACCCCCAAATAAATGTTATGCATCACTCTTATAAAATATCTAAAAACATTAAGTTCCAGTGTATAGATAGTCTAAATCAACAGTCTTCCACATACACAAGTGTATTCCTTATAAAAATTTTCAATTTCCCCGGGAAGCTGTGAAAATACATGTACATCTAGCTAAATGGAGCATGGTAAAATCTATCAAATGACTGGACACTAAGCATGGGATCAGGTGGATGCTTAGAAGAGGAAATATTTTTAAAAGTTTCTTATCATCAATCGAATTGAGTAAGCAGGTTTCATTGAAAATTGCAAACATAAAATAAGAGAAACGGTAGGTAGGGATAATTAATGGAAAATAATAAACAAACAATAATTTTAGATACCATAATGTGTATAGTTTACATTTAGCAATTAATGCAGAGAAATTGTTCGAACTTTTAGCAATACTATCAAAATAACATTACTGTAGATTTCCACAATTCAAATTAATTTAAAATAAAACTACTTTGAAATTGGTTTGTTTTTTATTGTTTACTGTAACACAATCTTTAAAAGAGTTTTTTTTTAAATGAATTTCACCAACCAGTATTACTTTTATCTAAGCAATAAGTGAAAAAACATCAATGGCATTATGCAATATTGCAGACTTAATATTACCATAATTTATTTTTGACCTGAAATAAAGTTTTAACGATGCTGAGTCTGCATGAAAATGCACGAGTTCAACTCGGACCACTTCTTCTGTCACACAGGGGCGATAGCAGAACAGAAACGAGCTCTTAGCTGAACAGGGTTGATGACCTACAGTTTTAGTTATTATATAAAGTTATGATATTTCGTGACTTGCTATTCGTTTCCCACAAGTGCCACAAAATAATTTAAAAAATAACTTGAAAACAAGAAGTAGGATTTTAAAAAAACAGAGCTCTTCAGTACGAACTCTGAAATTATTTACAAATGAAATAAAATGTACGAGTTTTTAAATATATTTTAAAACGGATAAAATAGTGAATTGCTTATTTAACTCGCTGACCAAAATAATAAAGGATACTTAAAAACAATTTTTATTTCGAAATGTCATAACTTAAACGTTTTGCATATTCACATTACATCGCATTCTTAATTGTTATTTCCCTTAAAGAATATTCGCACATAAATAAAAAAGCTATGTAATTGAGAACATAACTTTCAGAACCACGCTATGCATTTTCCACCTCTGTAATGTTTCTCGAAGGCAATTAGCAAGCGAAAGCAGAATTTGAATGCAGATCAAGGAGGGTTGGGAAGGTACAACCGTTGAGATAAGATAGTCGCTCTCTGTGCCAGAACACGAGCAAGAGGATTTCCAGGAGCTTAAAGCAGCAGGATGTGATAATAGAGAGCTTGCAGAGCCCTGACGATTAAAGGTTTTATTTGTAAGGACTTTGCTTCGTTGTTTAGTGTTATCACACGATAAATATATTTATCAGACTAAAATCCTTGCATATCCTATCTCTTGTCTGTACCAAGGATGTTTTTTTTTATTTTCTAATTGTTTACTGACGCTTTTTATTTATCACTTTCGAGTTAAACGTTCACATTCAGAAAGTTTCACATTCGAAGTGAATTCATCTCCCTGTCAGAACCATTAAGTACAGTATAGTATTATCCACAAAAAGATGCATCAAAATAAACGTTAAATGTGCAAAACACGTTAGATGAAGAAATATATAATTTCCTTGGATTACTTTTAACAATTATATATTTATTGGATCACATGTTCTTAGAGATGACAACATATATGTTCGGTTTTATCAGTTAAAAACATTTCGAAGATTTAAGGAGAGATGACGGTGTTAATTTAGAAGAACTCTAGAGGAAAGTCACAAACACAAATGCTGACAATATCTGAAATTGGTTTGAGCGAGAATGATATCTTTTACGGCCTCTTTCTTATTTTCTGTCCAGAAATTACGGTATATCCTCATGTGTGCACATTAATCCACTCACATACTATCTCTTATAACACAAGTATATTTTCCAGAACTTTACAAAAAAACAGAGAAGGCGAAGTAAATCAGTTAAAGAATACGTAAATAACGAAGTGTTAAATTACAGAATAAAAGCAAGAAAGATCACACAACATTGCCTGTATATGACACAGACGAACGTTTTATTTTAAAAAGGCAGAAGACAATAATACTATTTTCTCGCATACTACATATGTAGTATAGAGAAAGGTATGTAACGCTGCAGCGACAAATACAGATTTTTCGGCATCAAGATTCGAACTGTACTTCCCCGATTCCGAAAAGTGGACAATTCTCGTTCCGTAAGTCCGCCATGTTGCCAGGCGTCCAGAGCCATCGTGGCCGGGTTTGACGTCTCAGTCGAGAGGAGCGGGGCGCCGCTCGCGTGACCCCCTTCACATTGGTCACTCTATTGATTCGCCGCATAAAACGTTTCTGTGATTCGAAACAGCTTTCGCGCATCAGAAACACTCTCCTCTCCACCGCACGGGCACACATCCACGCCAACAATCGTCGCCCACAGGCGAACGCTCACGTGCACACATGCCCTCACGCACCTCTACGCACCCAACCACGCTCGCATCCACACGCCCATGCCCTTACACTCATGGCCACGTCACGACGATCTGTCAAAAACACACACACATTATATATATTAGATAGATAGATAGATATAGATAGATAGATAGATAAATAGATGCATAATATGCATAATATGGATATTACGAAATTCCCGTCTACCGGGCAACAGCTATGAAATATTAGGCGCACTCTACGAAGGAACAAAAAATACAATAACCGTCATGTTATTGCTGGTTATTGCTGGAATTAAATCTCCCAGACGCAAATTGGAAGGGGATTGTATGCGAAGGGAAAGTACAACTAGTCAACCGACTTGTCTGGGACAGCGGATTAGAGCAGGTAGTTGATAGGCCGACACGGCATGATGCGATTCTGGATATTTGCCTAATTAGACCGAAAGATTTGTTCTTGTCGTGCGACATTTTAGAAAGTGTAAGTCACCATAAAGCCGTTTTTGTCGATTTACAGTTCAGTAGTTCAAAGAAAAGTATTACCACCGGTATTCTAGTGAAGGAATACAAGAAAGCGAATGTACAAGGGTTTCAAAATTACTTAAGAGAATGATAAGGCGAGTTTCTTAGAATAAGAAGAGGAATGGAAGAAATATGGGGAGAGTTTAAAAATATTTTAGTAAATGCTGAGCAGTCTTTTCTGGCAAGTTAATTGTTAAAAAGTAACTGCGATACGGAACATTATAATGCAAATATTAAGCGATTTAAAAGAAAAACCAGAGAAGCATTTAACAATAGACGCCGTAGTTAACAACGGACGTTGGGAAATATTCATTCGTGAATCTAGCTCTTAGAGACCGGAACGGTTTGCCTGTGACAATCTTCGACTCCCTTTCCTAAAAACCCGTGTAAATTTAAAAATAAATTAGTTTACTGAATGTTGATACGTATGTTATAAATATATTTAATAAACTTCAGTGTAAGGAACTATGTCTTCTACGCAATTAAGTATTATTATTATTATTATTATTATTATTATTATTATTATTATTATTATTATAATTATGTGCAGTGCAGTGGCGTGAAGTGCAGTGACGTTTTGAAACTGAGGGAAACGACTGTGTAAGAAAGACACTACCGCTCTGTGTTTCGCAGCGCGGTGAAGTGAAGTGAAGTGTGATGAAGTGGAGTGGAGTGCTATGAAAGATTGCATGGTGAAATGTTCACGTTAATTTGTAAAGTTTGTAGATTTTGTGAAGTTGTTAAGTTCAGTAATGTTAAGTTAGTGTATTATGCCACCAAGTTCTCAAACTTAATTGCATAATTATTAACAAATATAATCTAATCTAATATAAATGGCACCACTGTTCAGTTCCATGTGCTATATACATTCATAAGGCGATATATAGGGTGGCCTTCAGTTCTGAATGTTTAAATTATGCGTAAAATTATTGGTGCTTGTATGTAAATTGTGCTGCAAATATAGTAACAGTTGACATTAAACCATGCTTGTTTCTTTTGTATAAGTAAGAAATTACTTGTCTCCGACAATCAAAATAATTGCAGATATGCTCTGCAGGGGCATTATTTGAATTTTTTTAGACTTTTTCAAGTGATAGCTGAAATAAGTGTAGAAATTGCAATATTACAATATTACCTATGCATAGCCAATAAAGCGAAGAAATATGTGCTATTGTAGCACCTTTATACAAATAACTGTTGAACTCTATGTACACTATACTATGTTTTTTCGGTTTCGTGCTGACCATCTTCGTTAAACACATTATTGCAGTGTCGATTGAATATTGTAATGTGCATTATTTTATCCGTGATTCTGGAACAGTGTGTGAGTAATACTTTTTGAAAAAAACATTTTGTGTGGTTTTGTTGAGCAGCATTTTTCTGCGGCATACCGCTACTAGATTTTAGTTTCCATATTACTAAATACAGATAGAGTTATTGATGGTTTGTATTTTGATGTCTGCAAGATTTTGAGGTGCCGGGGCCATCTATCAGTTCAATAAAATATTTTGGCATTATTAAACAACGTAATTGCGCATCGTTCTATGAACATCTTTTTCGAAGTGCATTTTTTTCCTTCTAAGAGATTACAAATTTCCCTCCGTTGTATAGTTGCTCGTTGCGCCGCGTGGCTGCAGCACAGTTTCACGACTCGATAAACTTATAACGCAAGAAATCGTGTTAACTGATACAAATTCTCACTTATTATGTTAAGTTATGAAGTAAAAATTTAATTGATAACATATTGTCTTACCAGATTTTATTACAATTTATTAACAAAATGTTAAGACGATTAATCTGTCGAGAATCGTCTTATTGAGGTCACGTATAGAAATAAGTGCATAAATGTTCACAGACATATTAGCTAATCCTTGTCTAGGAGAGCAAAATGTCCAATGACCGTATGGGAGGGCATTGTTGCTAACACCTATAAATTGAAACTATATCGCACCCCTCACTTTTTGTGTCGAGTGCAATTTTTGAAGTCCCCTTACTTTACAGGGGATAATTAATCACATAAACATGAATGGCAAAAAGTTCGGGTAGCTAAAATCTACGTAAACGACGTGCGTGTGACTGCCGGGTAGATCAGCTCAGTCTTTCGAAGGGTTAAATTGACCAAATTTTGTGCAATGACAAGTATTAACAAGTTTTTTTACTGTATTTTGCCAGTAGTCGTAATGCCGCTCACTCGAGAGCAGCAGGGCACGTCATCCGAGTGCGAGAGAACAGAAGATCCGTTCATATCGTCGTCTCTTTGAGCAGCTTTCTCCGCGTCAACTTAGACTTCTTTCACAACTTGACAATGGCTCATGACAACGAAAGAGCGAAGAGCCACGGTTAATTTTCAAAGAGAGGTTCGTGAACCGTTCTTTGAGCTGAACCGACTCATACGAGCGGCTTGTCCCCTATGTAAGGTGCATCCGAGGTTAAGAATGAAGTAAAGAGCCTTACGAACTTTTCTGGTAAAGAAACATCCCCCCCGTTTTAAGATTTCAAATACTCATTAGGATTTAAATACTCATTAATAGTTTTTCATAACAACAATTTAATTACTTGAATTATACCTCGAATACATTATATATGTAAAGCAAATCGATGTAAATATCTTTAGAACATATTAATTTTTGTAGGAAAGAGTACGTTTGGCGGTTTGTACTGCTACAACCACGGTGCCCCGTATTTCCATTGTCGCATCATACTGCGTTCAGAAACTACGGGTCCGGATTGTTTACTTTTGTATTTCATTGTTGGTTTTAAGTTGTAAGGTTTTAATCACATGAAAGTTAAATGTAATTTCGTACAATTTTCTTCATTTTGGTTTAAAGCCTGTGGTATATTTATTAACTTCCTTTTTTTTAAAAATTTAACTTCTTTTTCTTTGGAAAGTTAATTTAGAATGTGTGATCCACCATCCATAAAGCAAAAGCGTGGTAAAGTGCTATGTAATGGGAAAAATGTTATTAATGTTTACTATGTTGTTAAATAATTTAAAAGGGAAGAATCCAGGATAGCCTGTGCAATGTGGGCAAAACAACAGCGGGAGTCTGTGTAAGTTCAAGAACTGTTTTCAGTAACAAGGCGACAAGCTGCACATGGTAAAA
The DNA here is from genome assembly GCA_017312745.1 of Gryllus bimaculatus. Classification (NCBI taxonomy): domain Eukaryota; kingdom Metazoa; phylum Arthropoda; class Insecta; order Orthoptera; family Gryllidae; genus Gryllus; species Gryllus bimaculatus. Next base: position 2,075,814 of record BOPP01000096.1, on the reverse strand, counting down.
TTGCAACACGAACAACCGGAGTGTCGTAAGAATATTTCCAGACTTGAAGAATGGGAAGAAAATACGGTTTCATAAAAGGCCTGGAAAGGACGAGGCAAACTAACTTAGCGCTAAACTAGCGCACCACCCCATTTGCGGGTTTCGTCAACGCCATCGAGCGCGTAAATTTAGTTCATACGCTACTCAAGGAAAGTTCCATATTTTGCATCACTGTTGCCGTAAGGGGCCGTACTTTCGACATCCGAAACAATTGTCATCCCGACCACGATTCGAACCCGGGTCTCTTGGTTTACGCCCAGCTGCTCTAATCACTAAGCTACCGAGACAACCAAACATTTTGAAGTTTTTAAGCCTGATATATTCCCCGTTATTATATATAATTGTCACTCTTTCACCCCCCTGTCACCCTTTTTGATGCGTTTACGCCCGGAAATGTGTTCCGCAGACGTAAGAAATATCAAGATGTCACAGTGTTACTGAGTAACATAAATAATTAAATTTGTTCGAACAATTGTCACCCAGACCGGAATTCGAATAGTAAGGTGAATATCATCTTTGTTAGAAACATTTTTTTCTGAATCTATCATTTTTCTTGATAGAAATATCATGCTTTTCTGTAAAACACATATTTCTCTCTTCCAATGGTACCTTAAATTAAAATTTAGTGTTTACGTTCAATTAAAGAAAACTTCTAAAAGATTTAAGTTTTCAGAGTTTATCTTATGTAAGTCCACCCTAAGTTCTTGTTTTCATTAGGAATAGATATCTTCATCATCAGCCAGTAGCACATAGGTTCCAATACTTCGACTATTCGCTTCTTTTCTTTCTCTAGTTTTTATAGCAGCACACGCTATCATTCTGAACCAGTTTTCGATCATTCCTCCAAAGGAACGACTTTAAAGAAATTAGGAAACATTGAATATATTGCATGAAATGTATTCCCTTTGTCAAGTAGCATGTCGTATTTGAAAAGGATTGCTGTGCTTGCAAAATCTCTTCACCTCTTCGACGTTCCAATACTATAAAAAAGTACTCTCTTATTTTGGTAAGAATTTACAAAGCGTGTTACTCACTCATGAGTAAAAATTACTTTGACTCCGAACAATAGTTTCTTAATAAATCACACAAAAAGCTTCCAGGAGAAAGAATTTCAACGCACAAAAGCAGAGTTTTACGGGTTGTGCCGAAGTCGATTTTTATTATTAAAACGCTTCTTTGATTTGATTATAAAGATTACAGGAAAATACGAGAAATTCTTTCTTTGCAAATACAATTCAGCATACTACCTTCATTTTGGAATGCGTCCGAAAGGATGAAGAAAGAAAAAGAAGAACATTTACTCTTTTCTCCGTTCCCATTTGTCTCTTTCTTCGCGGGTTTGCTGGGGATTCGTCATATAAATACGAAAATAAGCAGATGTCTGAGGTTTTCGAATTTTCGCCTGAATGCTCGACAACAAGGATTTGCTGATGAGTTTTGAGATGGGGAGATACGGTGGCGCGACTGAACTGAGTAGACAGACGATAAAATACAATCTGTTATGAAACGGTGGAATGGCTTCGCGCCGCTTAGCGAGACGTGATAAATGTGGAGAAATGGAGATGTGAGAAAATCGTTGTTGAATTTATTGCGAGGAAAGTCTGATATTCAAGAATGTTAACTCTTCATCGTTCTATCTTTCAAGTATCCAGAAATGAGGTATCAACTTGTAATGGTATCTCGGACATTGCAATCAAAATGCTCAACTTCTACCCCACGTGAATATCACATTCGAGTAAAACACTGCAGTAGCATTATTTAATATATTTATAATACATTTCTTTTCAGAATTTAAGAGGTATTTTTTGGTATCTAGGTCAGAAAACAACGAGAAATATCGGAACTAAATTTTCACTTTAAAAGAAAAACATTATTGATAGTTAGCATTACAAGTGTGCCTATAGACATATAACAATACGGTAGAGGACATTTTAGCCTAATGGTTTTTCGTATCCAGACGCAGTATGAACACACAAAAAATTACATTGACTTAACGGTAAAGTGCGGGAAAATTCATGTGTAATAACGCGCTTGTCTCTTCCATTACTCCCTTTTTAATCCTATCGTTATTTGGTGGATTTTCAAACTTACTCTGCAGGAATTAGTGCTCCGAAAATTCTCGGAATTACTGAAGTTGTTTCATTAATAGAAGCAAATTTTACTTAAGTTAACACGAAAACGTAAACGAACTTAATGAAGACTTCATTCGAAAAATAAATAAAAGAAAGTAAGCAAAGAAGTAATAAAAGTTTGCCAAAAATGCTTATGACTACATCTTATACAAAGCAGAAAAGAATTCATAAAAAAAGTTAGGAAGAGTGAACTTTTTGAAGTCCATTGAGAACGTATAAAAGTAAATTCAATATATGAGCAGTGTTGTGATAAAAGCTGTACGTCACCAGTTTTGTTTGGGTTTTGCTAAGGTTTTTTATGTAAAGAGTATTTTTGCATGTATTTTCATTTCTTAGGCAAAGGGCAGTAGCAATGCTCGAGGCAAATTAGTTATCCAGAATCATAAAATAATAAATATGGTATGGTAGAGAGGTATGGGATAGTGAGGTGTGGGAAGTGAATATGATATTGGCAAGGGTGAAGGCAAATTATATTTCTGCGCTTCATCATTGACTAAACAACGAAATATAACAATCTTAAAGTTTCTTTGCACATTAGAATCATTGGTTGAACCAACCTTCTTTCTTAGTTATTTATTGTCTCCTTCCTTATGAATGCTTCTTACGTAGACCGTAAGCACTAACGAAGAAATGAGGGAAGACAAATGCGTACACGGTCACTTGAGGGGTGAAAATGTAAAAGAACATTCTCAAAATGCACGAGAAATATGTTGACAATAATTGTAATTTTCAAAGCAAAATATGATTACTTTTTGTACGTGTTTCTTTGAAATTGTCTTTATTTCACGCAAAATTATGCAGAAACTATTCATAATTAAAATAATAAAAATAAAGTAAAAAATCTTATTTAATCATTAATTTTGAAAACAAATTTCACTGAAGAAAAAAATATCACTTTTCAATTTTGGAAAATTCAGAGATTTTAGCGAAAATGGTGCAATTTTTATAAGCATATTTCATTCTATTCGCCATGAAATTGTTGCTGCTGTTTTTGAAAATTTTTTGAAAACATTGTTGATCTTCATATGAATTTGAGCTTCATATGATTCAAAACTCAAAATATGTTTTCTAAATTAGCATAGCCTCGATTTCGGTCCGATCAATCGGGGAATATCATTTTTGGGGAATATCGTGTGAACGGGTTAGGTGCTGGTGTTGTCACAAGACGGCAAGAGAGACGTTTTGTCTCAAATTAATATCTAGGTACCAAGGACACACAAAACGGGGGTTCTGACTACCCTATTTATTAGGGATGGTAATTAAGTACATATAGCTGAATGAATTATCTTTTAACATTGATCATGAACTTTTTGCTAGAAGCATGAACTAACAATATTAATTTTCTTTAAAACGATAGCCATATGTTGCTTACGCTTTGGAGTTTCTTCTCTTTATTAGGCAGGTACATAGTGGCGAGAAAGTAAACTTGAAGATAAAAATAACTATATTTAATGTTTTGTTTGACATTGGAAATGCAGGAATCATATACTTTATAATTAATGGTTTAGAGAGTACTGTACCTCTTTGTAGAATTACTGTTTATAATAATCATTGCAATACATCTAAAATAGGATTGCAACTTCCCTGGTGCGATGACATTTTTAGTAAGTTTTCGTCGCGGAAGAGCAATTAAACTACTTTGTTCACGTAGTTCAGCTACACCCGCCACTGAAAGTGGAATAAATAGTGCGTTTAAGATATTAATAGAAACGCTAGTGCAATAAACGTAGAGATACCCGATGACTCCTCCCTATTCGTTATCCATTGTTGCCTATTTGCTTGCCGGCGCGGAGAGCACGTTCTTCGAAAAGGTCTAGTATCGTTATTGTTCGGTCTCGATAATGGCCGTGTTGGATATCGGACCGCATGATCGGACATGGCGTTCTCGGCACGGTTGTCTCGTCGCTGAGAACAGTCGTTTGATTAATCGATTAGTAGTGATTCCGGGCGCGTCAACTGATAAGGTTATTTTTCCAGTAAGTGTAGTACATGTTTTACTCAGGCGGTGGCAGTAATCTTGCCGCGCTGAATGCGACGTCCGAAGTCGACCTACTTTCGGCTAGTAGTTTCGACCTAGTTTCGGCTAGTTCGGCTAGTTTTTCCACAATCAGGTATATCCCACCAGTGGGGCAAGCCAACCGGACAACAGCTTCCGACCGGTCTGCCGGAATGTATGGCAATGTAGCGCATGCAAGTGTGTGTAAAGGATGACGGAAGGAATCGGATGGAAATTGCGCGCGATCCGTGGCCCGTTTGGTAGGATACTACTTCGGCATCCACTTTGTGATGAATGTGTTGTGATGAATTATGTAAAAGTACCGATCATAGCAGCCAGCTGCTAGAAATCTTCTCCAGCCAGCGACAGAAATCGATCTAATTATCTGGCTAGTGTCAAAAATCCTACCGCCGCCGCCGCCTCGAACCACAGGATCTCCCAGTCAGAGGCACTGCCAGCAGTGCCATTAGTTGGTGCCCTAAGCCAGCTCTCCGGTTAGAACGATCTGAACTGAGCGTTTTCGTGTCCGTCTCCAACACTGTAAATCGGCACAGCAAGGCGATCATCTCTTAGAGGGAGAGTATCGTATCTTTTGTATAACAAATTGATCTGGAAATAGATGAATAAAGATCTGTAAAGTTATGGACAGCAACTGTATTCGGTTGGTGAGTGTGTAGTTAATTGTGTAGCAGTCCTGTACACAGCACGGTTGATCACGTACCATCAGCAAGCGAGCTTGTATGAATCGTGCGGAGAGCCGCACATGTAATGGAAAACCGTCTCAATGAATATACACCGACAAACGTTGATGCGGACATATTTTGATTATTTTGGGACATTTAAATGTTTGTAACTTCGCAAAAATTATTATTTCACGAATATCTGTTTGGATTGATAAAAGAAATTCCGATTGTTCAAAAATGATCTCTATTTTTTAGCCCTTGGGAAGAACACATGCGTGAATCCAGGTTCTTGTTGATAGTTGAGGGTGTAAAAGAGGCACACATCTAGCTGTAGACGAACATCCCAAACTTCTTCTAGGAGGGAAATTGGTGGCTAGTTAACAGATTCACGAGTACTCAGTGTACCAAGGTTGAGAGATATTACTATGAAAAATATATTTCTTGTAATCTTGTTTGCACAATAAAAGGTCACATCAAACAAAACTGACCTACTTTTATGCTTCAGAATCTCATTAGTGCTCTCTCAGCAACGACTCTCACCGGAAATTCCAAGGGTGCGAGTCTAAACGTTGGAACACGAGATAAACAGCCGTATTTAATTCAATCTCAGTAGGGAGGAGAATTCTAGCGGACGACTGCTCTGATCGGTAGTTCTTCCTTGTTCCCCCAATAGAAACCAGGCCCGAATTCCAGAGAAAAAGAATAGAGGAGAATTCTAGCGGACGATTTCTCTGATCGGTAGTTGTTTTTTTTGTTTCTCCAATAAAAATCAGTGCCGAATGCCATAGAAACACCTTAACAAACGCTCCACGGCTCGAGCCCCATCTTTCCATCCTCCTAGTTCCTCCTATCACACATGTTGGAAGAACATTCGGAATCTTATAGCTGGGGCTGTTGAAAGGACACCCTGCAAACCGGCGTGTCGGTTGGCATCAGACCCCGAGGAGGCGCGTCGCCATGTCCTAATACATTGCACTTACGGGAATAATAATCATAGCAGTTGGCACACCCGAAAACACTTATCAATCACAGTAGAGTAATACAATTTCGCAACAATGTTTTAAAATTTTCATTGCACCACCTCTGTTCGCTCATAATTGTCCCCTCCCCCGCCCAACACTTAACGCCCTATGGCGGCGCACGAGTCCTCGTCGAGGGGCGCCCTTTCCCCTGAGCAACGCACAACACGGGTCGATGACCTCTAGTCCCCAAGAGTCCCCAGCGCGGCGGGCAGTGCGGGCGGAAAACGCTACAACGAAGTACGCGAGCGTGGAGCGGCACAGCGGGGGGCATCCGGTGCGCCTCCCACGAGCGAGTGACGGAGCGGCTGGGGGGGGGGGGGGGAGGGGAAGGCGATGGAGGACGAGTAGAGAAAGAGCAGTTTAGTCAGCGCTCGTAGGCGAGTGGGTGGACGGACGAGTGATTCCCCAGGGAGAGGGAATGCGGCTTGAGATTGGATGATGAGCTGTGGAGGCGAGAAGGGGAGTTGGTGGGTGGCAGGAAGCCGGACACGTGAGGGTAGTCTGAGTGCTCGATGAAGACAGGCGGATGGGTAGTTGGAAGATGGTGCAATGCAAGGAAACGGTGGGCGGAGAAATGGGGGTGCGATTGGCAGTGTTGAATGGTGGTTGGAGCAGTGTATGATATGAGGTGCAGAGTGACTGATCAACATGTAGAAGAATATTGAAATGAAATGAAATGGGGGAAGGGGTAAATGCGTAGGACGGACATTTGAAGTGATGAGACGAGAGGCTGACATAGTGGTTGGAGGGGCAAATTAGACATTGAGTGATGCTATGGCGTAGGGTGCAGAAAAATGGGCACAAGTGTTGGAGATTGGAGATGCAGGGTGAGTGATGATGAGGGTGGGAGATGGTGATGTACAGAGAGAAGGCGTGACGTACTGAGGGAAGACAGTTCTGGCCAGTTTCGTAGTGAATGGGATAACAGGTGGAGGCGGAGATCATTTAGATGCGAGAGAGTGAGGTGATGGCGAGGCTTCGATAATGGAAACGGTGGAAGCGAAGGGAAAGATTGTACAGGAAGTTGTTCGACTATTGTGTTGGCTGAGGTGGTGAGTAAGCAGTGGGGATCATCGGGACCTGGAAGAGGGCAGTTGCTGGCGAGGCACACTCCCGAATGGCGAAAGGGAGGTGAGAGGAGAGTGGCTGGGGAGTAGGCGGGGAAATGGGCTAGGAGGCGTGACGTGAACGGGGGCTAGAGAAGACGACTGTCATTCAAGAGCGGCATCCAATTCGGACGCAAATATGCCCGTCGTGATGGATGTCTCTAACCGGCCTTCGCATCACCCTCGCACGACCAGATGCTGCGCAGCCGCTGCCCGCCCGCGCGCGTGGAGTACCCTGCCGCGCCGCCGACAAGAGCGGCCGCCCCGGGGCTGGCCCTCGCCCTGGCTCGTCCTCCTTGACAGCGTTCACTCCCGGCGCTGGCGTTCATCAAGCGCTCAAGGCGCCTGCCTCGCCCTCGCTTTGCACTTTCCACAGCGTTCCACTTGCATGGGCGCTCGTCGAGAAAACGTTACTAACTCGCAGTAACACTATTTCTTCATATTGTGTGTATGTATGTACTTGGCGCGAAAGCCGTGAACGGCTCAGGCCTACCAGCAACGTCTTGCCTCGCGTTCATGGGTTAAGGGGGTACGTGTGGTTAGCAATAGACATGCCCACGCCCTATTCTGATCTTCCTCTATAATCGTGCCAACGGGTATCGAACCCGGGGCGCGCGTAGCGGATGCGAGCACGGTGAAATAAGAGCACCATTGAGCCTCTCTTGATTTTGTATTTTCATTTTCTCGTAGCTCAAGCAAGGGCTTGTTGTGGCCTAGGTTTTGTATATCAGTTTCCCGGCAGTACCTTCAGTCATGATTTCTCTAAATTCACATTTCTATTGTGACCTGCCTTCAAACAGTGACATCGAGAAGAAAACTGTTTCTGCTGTGAAATACCTTACAAACATCAACATTTTTCCAACTTCTTCTGCTCCGTGTGTAACTAACTCGCGAGTAAACTTTCAAGATTGCGATCATTCTACAAGTTCGCACACTAAATATAACGCGTATATCGACCAAACTTTTATATTTGACAAACGTGTAATTTACACAATTATTTATTTACTCGAGTGAGCAGGATTGTAGCGTTGTAATCTAATAGACATAATTAAAAGCAAGCATCTGTGGGACGAGCATTTCGTTTCAACATTTGTGGGTCTGAGTTTTTTAAATCGATTTTTCCTCGTTCGTCGTATGCGTTTCCAGCTTCTAAAACGGTACTGAGATATCAGTGTTTCGTTCACGCTTTCTCCCTTATCGTCTTATATATGTCACTCTCCCTAAACATTCATTGACCTGCAAGTCAATATTAACTTTTGAATTCCTTCTCATCAGCTGTATCTTTCTGAAGCAATCTCTGCCGCTTTCTTTCTCTGGCCCAATTCCTTAATTGTCTACTACACAAACCATTACTCTTCCATGTATCGGGTCACTAAATTCAGATTTCACGTGTAGACAGGCGCTGAGCTTTCCACTAAATCAAAAAAAACCTTTCCCTTTTCCTTTCCATCACATCCCTCCTCCCTCCCCGCTTGCCCTCACGGACGCCGTCCCGACCCGTTCTTCCCATCCGCCAGCGTTCTTTCCATCCCTCCTCACCTCCGTGCTTTATCAATTCATCGGCGTTTCCGCGTTGCCGTTCGCTGTTTCGTTACAGCGCAATTTACGAGCACATATTGCCTTCCATTTTGTTCCGATAGCGCAGCGTCTTTTTAAATTGTATTCTCTCTTCCCCCCTCTCTCCGCTTTCCCATCCGCCGCACGTCCCTCGTCGAAGCGCGTTTTGCGTTTCGTTTTCAGCTCGCTGCGTAGCTGCGGCGAACAGGCGGAGGTTCACCTTTTGTTGCTGGAACAAAAATTGCACAATCAACGGAACGGCTTGCACCAAGGACCATGTCAGGGGCGTTGTTGGGGTGAAGGGGAAACGCATGTTTATAGTGCATCGTAGCGATGGAACGTGGACTATTGGTTTAGTAAAGTTGAATAAAAATCATTTCTGCGGCAAATGTCACAATATATGCGTGTAAAAGCAATAAATCAATTGGTTTGTTTTACAACACCAACTATACATTTGAGCAGAATATTTTCCGTAGATTGGAGAAATACGAGTTCTTGAAGAAGCGCACGAGTTTACAAAGACGGAAATGTTTCTTTCACAAAAACACTTATTTATTGTGGCAAGTATTATATAATTTTCAACAATATTCATCTTATGGACAAAATACTTTATTATTTGAAAGTGAATATGAATTTTGTAATATACAATATTGGCGGAAAGGGCGATATTTAATGTTAACTAAGATTTCGCCATATTTATCCAAAACTAATTTTTATTATGCAGAAATTAACAATTCACGTGTCTATTTTTACTTGAATTCAACTGTAAACACACTAATGTGCAAATGAGAGTAAGGGAAGTAAAGTAGCCTTGCACTAAAAGGTAATTGATATTTTTATTTTTTTCATTTTGGGGCTGTCTGTGATTTGGATGTCTCTTTATTTTGACTTTTCAATTAATTTTCCCGTATGTACAAGTGGGTGCACTTTCTTTTTAAAAGACTGGAGGGAAGTAAACATGAGTAATTAAAGACACACACACCAGACGCTGCGCGAGTACACCAGGACGCACACACATCACAGACGCACACACATCCACAGACGCACACACATACACAGACGACACCATACACAGACGCACATACCATACACACGCACACACATACAGCAGACGCACACACATACCAGACGGGCAACACACATACACGACGCACAACATACCAGACGCCACCTACCAGACGGGCACACACATACACAGTCACAACAGAGTAGAGGCAGACAGAGCAAGAGCCACGCGCAAGAGCGCGCGCAAGAGCACGCGAAAGAGCACGCGGCAAAGAGCAGCGCAAAGAGCAACGCGCAAGAGCACGCGCAAAAGAGCGACGCGCAAAGAGGCAAGCGCAACGAGCCCGCCGCAAAGAGCCACGCGCAAGGCCGCGCAAAGAGCCACGGCAAAGAGACGCGAAAGCGCCACGGCGAAAATGAGCCAAGCGCAAAAGAGCCACGCGCAAAGAGCCACGCGCAAAGAGCAGCGCAAGAGTCCACGCGCTAAGAGGCCACGCGCAAAGAGCCACGCGCAAAGAGCCACGCGCAAGAGCACGCGCTAAAGAGCCACGCGCAAAGAGCCGCGCAAAGGCACGGCGCAAAGAGCACGCGAAGAGCAAGGTGCAAGAGCCAGCGCAAAGAGCCACGCGCAAAGAGCAGCGCAAAGAGCAACGCGCAAAGAGCACGCGCAAAGGCCCGCGCAAAGGAGCACGCGCAAAGAGACGCGAAGAGGCCCGCGCAAGAGCCGGCAAGAGCACGCGCAAGAGCCGCGAAGAGCCGCGCAAAGAGCCACGCGCAAAGATGCCACGCGCAAAGAGCCACGCGCAAAGGCCCGGCGCAAAGAGCACGCGCAAAGAGCACGCGCAAGAGCCACGCGCAAAGAGCCACGCGAAGAGCCACGCGCAAGAAGCCCGCGCAAGAGCCACGCGCAAAGAGCCACGCGCAAGAGCCACGCGCAAGAGCCCACGCGCAAGAGCACGCGCAAGAGCCACGCGCAAAGAGCAGCGCAAGAGCCACGCGCAAGAGCCACGCGAAAAGAGCACGCGGCAAAGAGTCAGCGCAAAGAGCGACGCGCAAGAGAAAAAATAATAAACAAATTATAAACTTTTTTAAAATCTCTATACACTTAAGATATTTAATATCTTTTATACACTTATCAAATATATTTTTTTCTCATAAGGATGTAGCGTGGCATCGTCAGAATAATTAATGGCATGGGTTCGCTAACTTCCTAGTCCGCTCTACTTTAGAAATTATTTATTTTTTTCTGTTCTAGTACATCTAGTACTTTATATTTAGAAACAATTCATAGCTAAACGAGAATTCTAGCTTTTAGGATGGCTAAGCAGGTCTATACTTGACCTCTCATGTCTTTGTCTGGATTATTTATTTTTTCATACCGCATTAACTGTTGCTAAGACATTGGACAAACTACTATATTCACTATTTTTGAAAACCCCTCAAAAGAGACACGTTAACAAGTTTTTCTTTTTCATTACGCACTCCTAACATGAAGAATAGTATTGTTTTTGCACGATATATTTTATTATCACATTATATCACTCGTACCAAGTATTGTTTATCATCAATTTTTATTCAATGATGTTCAATACGTAATTCAATTTCAATAATTTCTGTCTAATTTGGTTTTAAATTAATGTGGTTTCAATTTCATAATTATCGAACTTTCGACGAATTACAGGATGCTTATTTAATTTGTATAACGTAACTTGGTAATTAAACTGTTAAAACGTCCATATATTTACTTTCCAATTAATTTAATTAGCACATCGAAGTACAGCTGGTGTGTCATAGGTGATATGTTCGATCGATTGTAGCGGTCAAAGAGTACGCCCAAATGTTGCCATGGGCGTTAAGAGTGTTTTGTTGATTTTAGTTTTCCTTTCTAATATATCTATCCATGCGGTCAAGGCCCCCCCGCGTCTTGTTTTATCTTAGTGACAGTCTCTTCTCGAAACACGAAATATCACTAGTTGGTGAGTCGGTCACCACTTTCATTTTCGCCGCTCATATTTTACGTTATATTTTGTAGAACCACAACTAAATTACGAAAAATAACATATTATATTGTGCTCATACAGTGTAAAGAAAATATTAGTCCAATGTGGTCACCTCTAAAGTTTTATAGTAAATTCGTCCAATCTAAGGTAACCAGAGTAAAATGAAAGATGCATAGATTAAAATGATTTGTGAAGTATCAGGTGCATGAAAGAAGAAAGATTGAGAGTATTCGAGTAGTGACTGAGTTTTTTTATTCACAATCAAACCGGGATGAAAGGCATCGGCATGTATTCCGACCGCGAGCTTCCTCTACGACGGCGCAATTGAGGACGGATCCGCGAAGACGGAAATGGCGAAAGCTGCGCAGGCGCGCGGCCATCTGTACGGAGACCATCCCGCGGGCCGAGTGAGCGACGACCGCAGGACGAGGCCCATCCTCGCGAGGTGTGAATTTCTCATCGCGTGCCGGCGCCCGACCGCGCGGGGGCCGACGCTCGCACAGCATTCCCGGTCAAATGCGGGGGGCGGCAGCGCGTCGACGAAAACAGCAGAGAGGCGGGGCGGGTAGATGGGCGAGGGTGGAGCGGAAGGAGTGGTGGGAGGAGGGTCGGGATTGTGGTAGGGGCTGGGGTTGGGCTAGAGAGAAGATGGGTGGGGCAAGACGAGACGACGTGAGGTGGTTTGTTAATAATCGTAACAGCGTAAAAGAGCTTAGACAGAAGAAGACGATGTAAAAGGTAAGAGAAGCAGCAGTAAAGACTATATATATACGATGCCAAGAGTCGCAACGGAAAATGCGAGTAGTGTACGTGATGGAAAATCCGAACCTGAGAGACGTTGTTCTACATAGAGTGAAAGAAATTGATAAAAACGAGTAAAGTGAGTTAGCAAGGAAGATTCGACATAGAAGATAAAAATCATAACAGCAAAAAAAGTTTGTGAAGGAGCAAGAAATGTCTTCGGGAAGTCACAAAACAATTTAGGATACACAGAAGAAGTGGGAGATGTGACGCAAAGTGTAGCATGCGTTGGAGAGCAAAGCAGAACGGATAAAGTTGCTGTAGGAGGCCGGGAGGAAGAAGCGTGCTGACAGGAGGGAGGGTGGAGGGTTGGGGAAGAGGAGGGAGAGGAGGCGTTTGGGGGCGGGCCACGTCCGCATTACGCCGGCGGCGGCGGTTTCCTGAGAAACGGCCGCGACACGGGTGGCTTCTCATAAGGGCACGCCCCTTCACGCCGTTCCCTCGGCGCGCCCGAGGCGGGAGATTTGCAGGGGTGTGCAGGAGGAAGCATTTTGTTGGCTCAAACTGAAGAGGGGCTCAGGGATCAACCGATGTACGGTTTAAAGATCGAGTCCAAGGGTGGTAGCATTTTCGGACTAGCCAACAAGAGGGAATTACGCTTCTTTTGAGGATAGTTCTATAGTGGTGCTCTGTTGTAGTTTTTTTGATTTTCCCCGAGTGTATAGGGAGTTTGATTTTTGGTCGGCTGGGGGTCTGCTGGTGGTTGGATATCCATTTTTTAGTTGGTAGTGTGTTCTTTATCGCCGAGAATTATGTCTGTCATAACTCTATGTCGGGAT
>BOPP01000096.1:2041882-2055769 GCA_017312745.1 Gryllus bimaculatus | reverse complement strand
GCAAAGAGACACGCGCAAAGAGACACGCGCAAAGAGACACGCGCAAAGAGACACGCGCAAAGAGACACACGCAAAGAGACACACGCAAAGAGACACACGCAAAGAGACACACGCAAAGAGACACACGCAAAGACACACACGCAAAGAGACACACGCAAAGAGACAAACACAGAGTCAGAGAGATATTTAAATTCTCCCGAAAAGTAACGGTTAGCGATTGTACCTTAGTAAACACCACTGAAGTTGTGATTCCCTCTGAATGATCATTGAAAGAAATGAATTATTTTATTAAAACATAGTCTATTTCAATAAAGATTTTTTTAATAAAGAGCCTTACTAATAATAACAAATAAAAATAATAAAACAAATTATAAACCTTTTAAAAATCTCTATAAACTTAAGACTATTTACAAATCAACTTTATACACTTATCAAATATATTTTTTCTCAATAAGGATGTAGCGTAGCAATCGTCAGAAATATTAATGGCATGGGTCAGCTAACCTCTAGTCCGCTCTACTTTAGAAATTAATTTATTTTATTTCATTTCTGTTCTAGTACATCTAGTACTTTATATTTAGAAACAATTCATAGCTTAACGAGAATTCTAGCTATCTTAGATCGGCTAAGCAGGTCTACATACTTCGACCTCTCATGTCTTTCTGATTATTTATTTTTCAATACCCATTAACTGTTGCTAGACATGGACAAACTACTATATTCCACTAATTTTTGAAAACCCCTCAAAAGAGACAACTGTAACAACTGTTTTTCTTTTTCATTACGCACTTCTAACATGAAGAATAGTACTGTTTTTGCACGATATATTTTATTATCACATATTATAATACACATCGTACCAAGTATTGTTATCATCAATTTTATTCAATAGATGTCCAATTCCGTAATTCAATTCAATAATTTCTGTCTAATTTGGTTTTAAATAATGTGTTCAATTTCATATTTATCGAAACTTTCGACCAATTACAGGATGCCTTATTTAATTTGTATAAACGTAACTGTAATTAAAAGTCGTCCACATATTTACTTCCCAATTTAATTTAATTAGCACATCCGAAGTACAAGCTGGTGTGTCATAGGATGTATGTTCGATCGATGTAAGCGGTCAAAGAGTACGCCCACAATGTCTGCATGGGCGTTAAAGAGTGTTTGTTGATTTTAGTTTTCTTTCTAAATAACTATCTAAAGAGAGAGATAGCTAATCCTTATCTAGGAGAGCAAATGTCCATGACCGTATGGGAGGGGCATTGTTGCTAACACCTATAACTTGACAACTATATGAACCGCCTCCTTTTTGTATCGAGTGCAATTTTTTTGAAGTCCCCTTACTTTACAGGGGATATTAATCCACCATAACATGATGGGCAAAAGTTCGGTAGCTAAATTCTATCGTAAACGACGTGCGTGTGAACTTGCGGGTAGATCAGCTCATCATTTTCGACGGGTAAATTGACCAAATTTTGTGCAATGACAAGTATTAACAAGTTTCTTTAACTGTATTGCCATAGCGTAATGCCGCTCACTCGAGAGCAGCAGGGGGCAGTCATTCGAGTGCGGAGAACAGAAATCCGTTCATAATCGTCGTCTCTTTGAGCAGCTTTCTCCGCGTCAACTTAGACTTCTTTCACAACTTGAGGAAGGCTCATGACCCGAAAGAGCGAACAGCCACGGTTCAATTTTCAAAAGAGAGGTCGTGAACCGTTCTTATGAGCTGAAAACGACTCATCCGAGCGGCTTGTCCCCTATGTAGTGCATCCGAGGTTAAGAATGAAGTAAGAGCCTTACGAACTTTCTGGTAAAGAACATCCCCCGTTTAAAGATTTCAATCCTTAGGATTTTAAATACTCTTAATAGTTTTTCATAACAACAATTTAATTACTCTTGAATATACCTCGAATCCATTATATATTGTAAGCAATGATGTAAATATTTTAGAACATATTAATTTTTGTAGGAAGAGTACGCTTTGGCGGTTTGTACGCTAAACCACGGTGCCGTATTTCCAATTGTCGCATCATACTGCGTTCAGAAACTACGATCCGGATTGTTTACTTTGTATTTCATTGTTTGGTTTAGTTGTAAGGTTTTTAATCCAACATGAAGTTAAAATGTATTTGTACAATTTTCTTCATTTTGGTTTAAGCCTGTGGTATATTTATTAACTTCCTTTTTTTTAAATTTAACTTCTTTTTCTTGGAAAGTTATTTATACATGTGTGATACACATCCATAAGCAAAAGCGTGGTTAAAGTGCTATGTCAAGGGAAAAATGTTATTAATGTTTACTTGTTGTTAAATAATTAATAAGGGAAGAATCCAGGATAGCCAGTGCAAATGTGGGCAAACACAGCGGGAGTCGTGGTAAGTTCAAGAACTGTTTTCAGTAACAAGGCGACAAGTCTGCCATGGTAGAATTGCAACACGACAACCGGAGTGTCGGTAAGAATATTTCCAGACTTGAAGATGGGAAGAAAATACGGTTTCATAAAAGGCCTGGAAAGGACGAGGCAAACTTTAACTTAGCGCTAAATAGCGGCACCACCCTTTGCGGGTTTCGTCAACGCCATCGGCGCGTAAATTTAGTTCATTACGCTACTCAAGGAAAGTTCTATTTGCATCACTGTTGCCCGTAAAGAGGCGTACTTTCGACATCCGAAACAATTGTCATCCCGAAAACGATTCGAACGGGTCTCTTGGTTTACGCCAGCTGCTCTAATCACTAAGCTACCGAGACAACCAAACTTTTGAAGGTTTTTAAGCTGAATATTCCGTTATTATATATAATTGTCCACTCTTTCACCCCGCTGTCACTTTTTTGGAGGCGTTTCGCGGAAATGTGTCCGCAGACGTAAGAAATATCAGATGTCACAGTGTTATGAGTAACATAAATAATAAATTTGTTCGAACAATTGGTCACCAGCACCGAATTGAAATAGTAAGGTGAATATCTCTTGTTAGAAACATTTTTTTCCTGAATCTATCATTTTCTTGATAGAAATTCATGCTTTTCTGTAAAACACATATTTCTCTCTTCCATGTACCCTTAAATTAAAATTTTAGTGTTTTTACGTTCAATTAAAGAAAAACTTCTAAAAGATTTAAGTTTCAGAGTTTATCTTATGTAAGTCACCCTAAGTCTTGTTTTCATTAGGAAATAAGATATCTTCATCAATCAGCCAGTAGACTAGGTTTCCAATACTTGACTATTGCTTCTTTTCTTTCTCTAGTTTTTATAAGCAGCTAGCAAGCTATCATTCTGAACCAGTTTTCGCGAATCATTTCTCAAAGGAACGACTTTAAAGAAATTAGGAAACATTGAATATATTGCATGAAATGTATTGCCCTTTGTCAGTGCATGTCGTATTTGAAAGGATGCTGTGCTTTGCAAACTCTCTTCACCTCTTCGACGTTCCAATACTAATAAAAAAGGACTCTCTTATTTTGGTAATGAATTACAAAGCGTGTTTACTAACTATGAGTAAAAATTACTTTGACTCCGAACAAATAGTTTCTTAATAAATCACACAAAAAGCTTCAGGAGAAAGAATTTCAACGCACAAAAGAGAGTTTTACGGTTGTGCCGAAGTCGATTTTTATATTAAAACGCTTCTTTGATTTGATTATAAAGATTACAGGAAAATAGAGAACTTCTTTTTTGCAATACAACTTCAGCATACTACCTTCATTTTGAATGCGTCGCGACAAAGGGATGAAGAAGAAAAAGAAGAACATTTACTTTTTCTCGTTCCTTGTCTTTCTTTCGGGGTTTGCTGGGGAGTTCGTCATAATAAATACGAAAATACAGATGTCTGAGGTTTTTCGAATTTTCGCTCTAATGCTGACAACAAGGATTGTGCTGATGAGTTTTGAGATGGGGAGATACGGTGGCGCGATGAACTGAGTAGACAGATCGATAAAATACAATCTGTTATGAAACGGTGGAATGGCTTCGCGCCGCTTAGGGCGAGAACGTGATAAATGTGGAGAAATGGAGATGTGAGAAATCCGTTGTGAATTTATTGGCGAGGAAGTCTGATATTCAGAATGTTAGAGTCTTCATCGTTCTATCTTTCAGTATCCAGAAATGAGGTATCAACTTGAGTAAATGTGTTCTTAGGCATTGGCAATCAAGAATGCCAATTCTACACACGTGCATATCACATTCGACAGTAAAAACTGCAGTAGCATTATTTAATATATTTATAATACAGTTTCTTTTCAGAATTTAAAGAGGTATTTTTTTTGGTATCCTAGGTCAGGAAAACAACGAGAAATATCGGAACTAAATTTTCACTTTAAAAGAAAAACATGATTGATTAGTTAGCAATTACAGTGTGCCTATAGACATATACAATACGGTAGAGGACATTTTAGCTAATGGTTTTTCGTATACCAGACGCAGTATGACACACAAAAATTACATTGACTTAAACGGTAAAGTTTGCGGGAAAATTCAAATGTGTAATTACCGCGCTGTCTCTCCATTACTCTCCTTTTTAATCTATCGTTATTTGTGGATTTTCAAACTTACTACTGCAGGAATTAGTGCTCCGGAAAATTCTCGGAATTACTGAGTTGTTTATTAATAGAAAGCAAATTTTCTTAAGTTAACACGAAAGACGCTAAACGAACTTATGAAGGACTTCATTCCCGAAAATAAATAAAGAAAGTAAGCACAGAAGTATAAGGGAGTTTGCCAAAAAATGCTTATGACTAACATTTTATACAAAGCAGAAAAGAATTATAAAAAAAGTTAGGGAAGAGTGAACTTTTTGAAGTCCATTGAGAACGTATATATAAGTTAAATTCAAATATGACGCAGTGGTTTGTGATAAAGCTGTACGTCACCAGTTTTGTTTTGGGTTTGCTAAGGTTTTTATGTAAAGGTATTTTTGCATGTATTTTCATTTTTGGCAAAAGGGCAGTAGCAATGTCGAGCAAATCAGTTATCCAGAATCATAAAATAATAAATTATGGTATGGTTAGAGTAGGTATGGGATAGTGAGGTGGTGGGAAGTGAATATGATTTGGCAAGGGTGAAGGCAATTATATTTCTGCGCTTCATCATTGAACTGAACAACGAATATCACAATCTTAAAGTTTCTTTGCACATTAGAATCATTGGTTGAACCAACCTTCTTTCTTAGTTATTTATTGTCTCCTTCCTTATGAAATGCTTCTTAGTAGACGTAGCACCAACGACGAAATGAGGGAAGACAAATGCCGTAACACGGTACTTGAGGGGTGAAATGTAAAAGAAATTCTCAAATGCACGATGAAATAACTGTGACGGCATAATTGTAATTTAAGCAAAATATGATTACTTTTGTTACGTGTTTCTTTGAAATTGGTCTTTATTTCACGCAAATTATGCAGAAACTATTTCATAATTTACAATAATAAAATAAAGTAAAAAATCTTAATTTAATCAATTAATTTTGAAACAATTCACACTGAAGAAAAAAATATCACTTTTCAATTTGGAAAAATTAGAGATTTTAGCGAAAATGGTGCAATTTTTATAAGCATATTTTCATTCTATTCGCATGAAATTGTTGCTGCTGTTTTTTGAAAATTTTTTTGAAAACATTGTTGATTCATATGAATTTGAGCTTCATTGATTCAAAACTCAAAAATATGTTTTTCTAAATTAGATAGCCTCGATTTCGGTCGCATAATCGGGGAATATATTTTTTGGGGAATATCGTGTGAACGGTTAGTGTGGTTTGTCACAAGACGGCAAGAAGAGACCGTTTTGTCCTGCCAATTAATATCTAGGTCAAGGACACACAAACGTCAGGGGTTCTGACTACCTATTTATTAGGGATGGTATTAAGTACATATAGCTGAATGAATTACTTTTAACATTGATCATGACTTTTTTGCTAGAAGCATGAATAACAATATTAATTTTCTTTAAAAGACGATAGCATATGTTGCTTAAGCTTTGGAGTTTCTTCTTTTTATTAGGCAGGTACATAGTGGCGAGAAAAGTAAAACTTGAAGATAAAAATAACTTTATATTTAAATGTTTTGTTTGACATTGGAATGGCAGGAATCATTGCTTTTAATTAATGGTTTAGAAGAGTACTGTACTCTTTGTAGGAATTACTGTTTATAATAATCATTGCAATCCATCTAAAATAGGATTGGCAACTTCCTGGTGCGATGACATTTTTATTAAGTTTTCGTCGCGGAAGAGCAATTAAACTACTTTGTTCACAGTAGTTAAGCTACACGCACTGAAAGTGGAATAATAGTGGTTTAAATATTAATAGAAACGCTAGTGCAATAAACGTAGAAGATACCGATGACTGCTCCCTATTCGTTATCCATTGTGTTGCTATTTGCTTGCCGGCGCGGAGAGCACGTTCTTCGAAGGTCTGTATCGTTATTGTTTCGGTCTCGATAATGGCCGTGTTGGATATCGGACGCATGAATCGAACATGGCGTTCCTCCGCACGGTTTGTCTCGGTGCTGAGAAAGTCGTTTCGAGTAGTTAGTGTTGTTTTGTTAATCGATTAGTAGTGATTCCGGGCTGCGTCAACTGATAAGGTTATTTTCCGCCGTAAGTGTAAGTAGATGTTTTACTTCAGGCGGTGGCGTAATCTTGCGCGCTGAATGCGACGTCGAATGTCACCTAACTTTCGGCTAGTGTTTGTCGACTAGTTTCGGCTAGTTCGGCTGTTTTTTTCCACACCAGGTATCTCCCACCAGTGGGGCAAGCCAACCGGACAACAGCTTCCGACGGTCTGTGCGGAATGTATGGAATGTATGCGCATGCAAGTGTGTTGTGTAAGGATGACGGAAGGAATCGGATGAAATTGCGCGGCGATCCGTGGCCCGTTTGGTAGGAATACTGCTTCGGCATCCAGCTTTGTGATGAAATGGTGTTGTGATGAATTATGTAATAAGTACGTCATAGCAGCAGGCTGCTAGAAAATGTTCCAGGCCAGCGACAGAAATCGATCTATTTCTGGCTAGTGTCAAAAATCCCTACGGCCGCGGCGCTCGAAAACGGATCTCCAGTCAGAAGGCCCTGCCAGCCGTGCCATTAGTTGATGCCCTAAGCCCAGCTCTCCGGTTAGAACGATCTGAACTGGAGCGTTTCGTGTCCGTTTCAACACTGTAAATGGCACAGCAAGGCGATTCATCTCTAGAGGGAGAGTATCGTAAATCTTTTGTATAACAAATTGATCTGGAAATAGATGAATAAAGGATCGTAAAGTTATGGACAGCACTGTATTCGGTTGGTGAGTGTGTAGTTAATTGTGTAGCAAGTCTGGGTACACAGCACGGTTGAAATCACGTACCATCAGGAAGCGAGCTTGTATGAATCGTTGCGGAGAGCCCGCACATGTATGAAACCGTCTCAATGAATATACAACCGGCAAACGTTGATGCGGACATATTTTGGATTTTTTGGGGACATTTACATGTTTGAACTTGCGCAAAAATTATTATTTACGAATATCTTTGTTTTGGATTGATAAAAGAATTCGATTGTTTCAAAAATGATCTCTATTTTTTTAGCCCTTGGGAAGAACACATGCGTTGAATCCAGGTTCTTGTTGATAGTTGAGGGTGTAAAAGAGGCACACATCTAGTCTGTAGACGAACGATCCCAAATTCTTCTAGGAGGGAAATTGGTGCTTAGTTAACAGATTCACGAGTATCAGTGTACGAAGGTTGAGAGATATTACTATGAATATATTTCTTTAATCTTGTTTGCACAATATAAAGGTCACATTCAACAAACCGACCCTACTTTTTATGCTTCAAGAATCTCATTAGTGCTCTCTCAGCACGACTCTCACCGGAAATTCCAAGGGTGCGAGTCCTAAACGTTGGAACACGAGAATAAAAGCGTATTTAATTCAATCTCAAGTAGGGAGGAGAATTCTAGCGGACGATTTCTCTGCTCGTTAAGTTTTTTTTTTGTTTATTCAATAAAAAATTCAGTGCGAATGCGCATAGAACACTTAATAAACGCTTTTCCACGGCACATCATATCTTTCATCCTCCTAGTTCCTCCTACACACATGTTGGAAGAACATTCGGCGGAAATCTTATAGGCTTGGGGCTGTTGAAGGACACCTGCAAACCGGCGTGTCGGTTTTGGCATAGACCCCGAGGAGGCGCGTCGCCATGTCTAATAATTGCAATTACGGGAATAATAACATAGCAGTTGCACACCGACAAACATTATCAATACGTAGAGTATACAATTTCGCAACATGTTTTAAATTTTCCATTGCACCTACTTTGTTGCGCGTCGTTTTGTTCCTTCACCGCCCAACACTTAACGCCCTATGGCGGCGCAACGAGTCCTCGTCGAGGGGGCGCCCTTTCCCTGAGCAACGCAGCACACGGGTCGATGACCTCTAGTCCCCAAGAGTCCAGCGCGGCGGGCAGTGCGGGCGGAAACGCTAGCAATCGAAGTAAGCGAGGTGGAGCGGCAACAGCGGGGGGCAATCCGGTGCGCCTCCCGAGCGAGTGACGGAGCGGCTGGGGGGGGGGGGGGGAGGGGAAGGCGATGGAGGACGAGTAGAGAAAGAGCAGTTTAGTCAGCGCTCGTAGGCGAGTGGGTGGACGGACGAGTGATTCCCCAGGGAGAGGGAATGCGGCTTGAGATTGGATGATGAGCTGTGGAGGCGAGAAGGGGAGTTGGTGGGTGGCAGGAAGCCGGACACGTGAGGGTAGTCTGAGTGCTCGATGAAGACAGGCGGATGGGTAGTTGGAAGATGGTGCAATGCAAGGAAACGGTGGGCGGAGAAATGGGGGTGCGATTGGCAGTGTTGAATGGTGGTTGGAGCAGTGTATGATATGAGGTGCAGAGTGACTGATCAACATGTAGAAGAATATTGAAATGAAATGAAATGGGGGAAGGGGTAAATGCGTAGGACGGACATTTGAAGTGATGAGACGAGAGGCTGACATAGTGGTTGGAGGGGCAAATTAGACATTGAGTGATGCTATGGCGTAGGGTGCAGAAAAATGGGCACAAGTGTTGGAGATTGGAGATGCAGGGTGAGTGATGATGAGGGTGGGAGATGGTGATGTACAGAGAGAAGGCGTGACGTACTGAGGGAAGACAGTTCTGGCCAGTTTCGTAGTGAATGGGATAACAGGTGGAGGCGGAGATCATTTAGATGCGAGAGAGTGAGGTGATGGCGAGGCTTCGATAATGGAAACGGTGGAAGCGAAGGGAAAGATTGTACAGGAAGTTGTTCGACTATTGTGTTGGCTGAGGTGGTGAGTAAGCAGTGGGGATCATCGGGACCTGGAAGAGGGCAGTTGCTGGCGAGGCACACTCCCGAATGGCGAAAGGGAGGTGAGAGGAGAGTGGCTGGGGAGTAGGCGGGGAAATGGGCTAGGAGGCGTGACGTGAACGGGGGCTAGAGAAGACGACTGTCATTCAAGAGCGGCATCCAATTCGGACGCAAATATGCCCGTCGTGATGGATGTCTCTAACCGGCCTTCGCATCACCCTCGCACGACCAGATGCTGCGCAGCCGCTGCCCGCCCGCGCGCGTGGAGTACCCTGCCGCGCCGCCGACAAGAGCGGCCGCCCCGGGGCTGGCCCTCGCCCTGGCTCGTCCTCCTTGACAGCGTTCACTCCCGGCGCTGGCGTTCATCAAGCGCTCAAGGCGCCTGCCTCGCCCTCGCTTTGCACTTTCCACAGCGTTCCACTTGCATGGGCGCTCGTCGAGAAAACGTTACTAACTCGCAGTAACACTATTTCTTCATATTGTGTGTATGTATGTACTTGGCGCGAAAGCCGTGAACGGCTCAGGCCTACCAGCAACGTCTTGCCTCGCGTTCATGGGTTAAGGGGGTACGTGTGGTTAGCAATAGACATGCCCACGCCCTATTCTGATCTTCCTCTATAATCGTGCCAACGGGTATCGAACCCGGGGCGCGCGTAGCGGATGCGAGCACGGTGAAATAAGAGCACCATTGAGCCTCTCTTGATTTTGTATTTTCATTTTCTCGTAGCTCAAGCAAGGGCTTGTTGTGGCCTAGGTTTTGTATATCAGTTTCCCGGCAGTACCTTCAGTCATGATTTCTCTAAATTCACATTTCTATTGTGACCTGCCTTCAAACAGTGACATCGAGAAGAAAACTGTTTCTGCTGTGAAATACCTTACAAACATCAACATTTTTCCAACTTCTTCTGCTCCGTGTGTAACTAACTCGCGAGTAAACTTTCAAGATTGCGATCATTCTACAAGTTCGCACACTAAATATAACGCGTATATCGACCAAACTTTTATATTTGACAAACGTGTAATTTACACAATTATTTATTTACTCGAGTGAGCAGGATTGTAGCGTTGTAATCTAATAGACATAATTAAAAGCAAGCATCTGTGGGACGAGCATTTCGTTTCAACATTTGTGGGTCTGAGTTTTTTAAATCGATTTTTCCTCGTTCGTCGTATGCGTTTCCAGCTTCTAAAACGGTACTGAGATATCAGTGTTTCGTTCACGCTTTCTCCCTTATCGTCTTATATATGTCACTCTCCCTAAACATTCATTGACCTGCAAGTCAATATTAACTTTTGAATTCCTTCTCATCAGCTGTATCTTTCTGAAGCAATCTCTGCCGCTTTCTTTCTCTGGCCCAATTCCTTAATTGTCTACTACACAAACCATTACTCTTCCATGTATCGGGTCACTAAATTCAGATTTCACGTGTAGACAGGCGCTGAGCTTTCCACTAAATCAAAAAAAACCTTTCCCTTTTCCTTTCCATCACATCCCTCCTCCCTCCCCGCTTGCCCTCACGGACGCCGTCCCGACCCGTTCTTCCCATCCGCCAGCGTTCTTTCCATCCCTCCTCACCTCCGTGCTTTATCAATTCATCGGCGTTTCCGCGTTGCCGTTCGCTGTTTCGTTACAGCGCAATTTACGAGCACATATTGCCTTCCATTTTGTTCCGATAGCGCAGCGTCTTTTTAAATTGTATTCTCTCTTCCCCCCTCTCTCCGCTTTCCCATCCGCCGCACGTCCCTCGTCGAAGCGCGTTTTGCGTTTCGTTTTCAGCTCGCTGCGTAGCTGCGGCGAACAGGCGGAGGTTCACCTTTTGTTGCTGGAACAAAAATTGCACAATCAACGGAACGGCTTGCACCAAGGACCATGTCAGGGGCGTTGTTGGGGTGAAGGGGAAACGCATGTTTATAGTGCATCGTAGCGATGGAACGTGGACTATTGGTTTAGTAAAGTTGAATAAAAATCATTTCTGCGGCAAATGTCACAATATATGCGTGTAAAAGCAATAAATCAATTGGTTTGTTTTACAACACCAACTATACATTTGAGCAGAATATTTTCCGTAGATTGGAGAAATACGAGTTCTTGAAGAAGCGCACGAGTTTACAAAGACGGAAATGTTTCTTTCACAAAAACACTTATTTATTGTGGCAAGTATTATATAATTTTCAACAATATTCATCTTATGGACAAAATACTTTATTATTTGAAAGTGAATATGAATTTTGTAATATACAATATTGGCGGAAAGGGCGATATTTAATGTTAACTAAGATTTCGCCATATTTATCCAAAACTAATTTTTATTATGCAGAAATTAACAATTCACGTGTCTATTTTTACTTGAATTCAACTGTAAACACACTAATGTGCAAATGAGAGTAAGGGAAGTAAAGTAGCCTTGCACTAAAAGGTAATTGATATTTTTATTTTTTTCATTTTGGGGCTGTCTGTGATTTGGATGTCTCTTTATTTTGACTTTTCAATTAATTTTCCCGTATGTACAAGTGGGTGCACTTTCTTTTTAAAAGACTGGAGGGAAGTAAACATGAGTAATTAAAGACACACACACCAGACGCTGCGCGAGTACACCAGGACGCACACACATCACAGACGCACACACATCCACAGACGCACACACATACACAGACGACACCATACACAGACGCACATACCATACACACGCACACACATACAGCAGACGCACACACATACCAGACGGGCAACACACATACACGACGCACAACATACCAGACGCCACCTACCAGACGGGCACACACATACACAGTCACAACAGAGTAGAGGCAGACAGAGCAAGAGCCACGCGCAAGAGCGCGCGCAAGAGCACGCGAAAGAGCACGCGGCAAAGAGCAGCGCAAAGAGCAACGCGCAAGAGCACGCGCAAAAGAGCGACGCGCAAAGAGGCAAGCGCAACGAGCCCGCCGCAAAGAGCCACGCGCAAGGCCGCGCAAAGAGCCACGGCAAAGAGACGCGAAAGCGCCACGGCGAAAATGAGCCAAGCGCAAAAGAGCCACGCGCAAAGAGCCACGCGCAAAGAGCAGCGCAAGAGTCCACGCGCTAAGAGGCCACGCGCAAAGAGCCACGCGCAAAGAGCCACGCGCAAGAGCACGCGCTAAAGAGCCACGCGCAAAGAGCCGCGCAAAGGCACGGCGCAAAGAGCACGCGAAGAGCAAGGTGCAAGAGCCAGCGCAAAGAGCCACGCGCAAAGAGCAGCGCAAAGAGCAACGCGCAAAGAGCACGCGCAAAGGCCCGCGCAAAGGAGCACGCGCAAAGAGACGCGAAGAGGCCCGCGCAAGAGCCGGCAAGAGCACGCGCAAGAGCCGCGAAGAGCCGCGCAAAGAGCCACGCGCAAAGATGCCACGCGCAAAGAGCCACGCGCAAAGGCCCGGCGCAAAGAGCACGCGCAAAGAGCACGCGCAAGAGCCACGCGCAAAGAGCCACGCGAAGAGCCACGCGCAAGAAGCCCGCGCAAGAGCCACGCGCAAAGAGCCACGCGCAAGAGCCACGCGCAAGAGCCCACGCGCAAGAGCACGCGCAAGAGCCACGCGCAAAGAGCAGCGCAAGAGCCACGCGCAAGAGCCACGCGAAAAGAGCACGCGGCAAAGAGTCAGCGCAAAGAGCGACGCGCAAGAGAAAAAATAATAAACAAATTATAAACTTTTTTAAAATCTCTATACACTTAAGATATTTAATATCTTTTATACACTTATCAAATATATTTTTTTCTCATAAGGATGTAGCGTGGCATCGTCAGAATAATTAATGGCATGGGTTCGCTAACTTCCTAGTCCGCTCTACTTTAGAAATTATTTATTTTTTTCTGTTCTAGTACATCTAGTACTTTATATTTAGAAACAATTCATAGCTAAACGAGAATTCTAGCTTTTAGGATGGCTAAGCAGGTCTATACTTGACCTCTCATGTCTTTGTCTGGATTATTTATTTTTTCATACCGCATTAACTGTTGCTAAGACATTGGACAAACTACTATATTCACTATTTTTGAAAACCCCTCAAAAGAGACACGTTAACAAGTTTTTCTTTTTCATTACGCACTCCTAACATGAAGAATAGTATTGTTTTTGCACGATATATTTTATTATCACATTATATCACTCGTACCAAGTATTGTTTATCATCAATTTTTATTCAATGATGTTCAATACGTAATTCAATTTCAATAATTTCTGTCTAATTTGGTTTTAAATTAATGTGGTTTCAATTTCATAATTATCGAACTTTCGACGAATTACAGGATGCTTATTTAATTTGTATAACGTAACTTGGTAATTAAACTGTTAAAACGTCCATATATTTACTTTCCAATTAATTTAATTAGCACATCGAAGTACAGCTGGTGTGTCATAGGTGATATGTTCGATCGATTGTAGCGGTCAAAGAGTACGCCCAAATGTTGCCATGGGCGTTAAGAGTGTTTTGTTGATTTTAGTTTTCCTTTCTAATATATCTATCCATGCGGTCAAGGCCCCCCCGCGTCTTGTTTTATCTTAGTGACAGTCTCTTCTCGAAACACGAAATATCACTAGTTGGTGAGTCGGTCACCACTTTC
>BOPP01000096.1:2016324-2035835 GCA_017312745.1 Gryllus bimaculatus | reverse complement strand
TACAAGATGAATTCGAGAAAATATTAAAATTCTCGTAACACAAAAATAGAATAATGTTAAAATAAAACAGTCTGTTCACAATCGCAAAAGACTCATTTCCGTCTGTATGTAGTACTAATATAACACATAAAAACTACTACTTACACATGCTGATGATGACTGTGATACGAGTACATAAAGCTCTCTTCCTTACCCGGAACAAAAAAAATGTATAAAATTGTGAATGCACAAATAACAACTCTTAATAATGGTAGGCTCAATAATCAGGTATTAGTAAACAGATTCTTTAACAATTCTTATATGTTTCTACTCATATTAGATATACAACAAGAACAACATCATCAACAACAACAACAACAACAATAATAATAATATATTTATTTTATTTTATCTTTCTAGTAAATAACTTTTTAGAAATAATAAAAGTGACTTCATGCCAAATATTTTGCATTGTTTTGACTAAAACCAATATATTGGGGGTCCGTAAGAGAAAATATCGTCACAAACTACAAGAAAGAATATGTTATAAAGACATTTCTATGAAGTATTAAATTTTATTCCAAATTCAATCAAAAAATCAAGTACGAAACTTGTTCTATATGTAAATTCAATGAAAGGGATATTTCCTAAAAATTGGAAAAATATTAAGTTATTAGGTTAAGCTTTTAACCTACACTACTCTGTTGTTATATCTCTAGAATATGTCAACACTTTTATTACTCTGAGCGAAGAGTCAAAAATTATCTTCGAATTGCACTTTTCAAAGGTTATATACACAAACAAGTAGCAAAATATTCGATTAGTGGGTTCTGTTAAAACAAAGAGACAATTTTTATAAAATTCACAACGTGCGTCATAGATTTCAATACTCACATCGTTGAAAATTAACCATGACAAGTGAACAACGAATTGCCCAGCGTACCACTCACTCACATGATTCACTTTCCATGCAACGCGACAATCAATTTTTATCTTGCACAGTGCTCGAAATTGAATATGGTACGACGTGATAAACCATTATCACTCAAATCACGATGGTATATATTTTAAATGTCTAACAGAAACAGGGTACCAACAATAACCAAATTTTGAAAGATATTATTTCAGCATTTCGAATCAATAGTAATTTTCAGCAATAATTCCAATCAAAATAACACTCTTCAAAAATATAAAGGTAAAAAATACATTTCATAATTTGAAATTTGAACTAATTGAAAAAATTTAAAACTCAAAAATAAGATGGCCACAATGAGAAGGAACTGTAGAAAGAAAATACTTTTGATGAATCATAAATCGCTTAAATTTCCATAACATCTCTCTCCTGATAACAAATTGCATGTCATTCCTGTTACTCTCTACCATAGGACTAATTTACAAACGCATTATACACTTGTCAAGATAGACAATAGATTCACGAAAAATGTTCCTACCAGCCAACCCGGAATCGGATCGATGCCGCGATATCAACTACCCGTGATGAATCGACTGAATTCGAACCTAGAGCTTTATCTGCCTTCACGGAACGGGCAGTGGAGGACGAGGGAAAGACGACGGCTGTCACTTCGCTATCCCCCACTCGCTCGAATTTCCCTTTCCTTTCCCCTTTCCTTTCCTCCTTCCCACCTTCCGCCCGCCTGCGGCCTGTTCGGTCGCTTATCGCGGCCTCGCTCTGCCCGACATCCAACGTCGGGCCCCGCCCCCGATAAATACATTCCACAAAAATAAATCTTCCGCTCAAAAATCCTCCCGAGGCCTGTGGCTTATCCCCGTACCGCGCAGCCCCCCATTCATTACGCGAATATTTGACAGGGAGATAAATATTATTATATTCTTCCTTTGTTGGCCGCGCCCGCCTCCGCCCCCGCCGGGTGCAGGCGCACTGACATCGAAGGGAGCCGCAGATTTATCCTCGTCCTCTATTCATGCCGAAGCGCCGGCGCCTGATAGAGGGATATGTATAAACACAGCCCCTCCACCCTCACTCGGCATATGGATGCCCCACTCACTCACTCACTCATTCCGAAACTTACCACTCTTTATTCTGTTTGTTCTTTTCTCCCATACTTCCCATGTTTGAATCTTGTTGGTTGGTTATGTGGATGTTAGGTTTGGTTAGGATACCTAATTTGTGTAATTTTTAAGTAGTGAATGAAATATTAGCCCCGAATTTTTTTAAGTATTTAATACAAGTTTATCACGCATTGTTCTTAGTCTCCCAGTGTCTAGGCACACACCTCGACTGGCGGAAAACAAGGTTATCCCTCTTTTTATCCCTCGAATCTCTCCCACCCACCATTCCCCATAGTCCCAACCCCTACCCTTGTCCTCTTTTTTCTCTCTTTTTATAATTTAGAGAAAGAAAAGTCAAATAAAAGCAACTTAATGAGCGTAATGTTTCCTATTTCAACATAGAGCATCGGATATCGGGCATATAAGCCTTGAGCTAACAATCACTTCTAATTTAAAAATATAACTGAAATTGGTAAACAGTCGGAGATGAGAGGTTGTCAAAAGAATATAATTTTTTTTACAAATTACATGCCCCCGATCCCCAAGCGTCTACTGCAAAGTTAAATGAAGCGTTTTTTATTTCTTTTTAATACTTATTTACTTTTATAGTTTTATTTATCTAAGTAAATTTTATTTCCGCGACGAACGATATTTATGAAACCCAAGGCACTCTTTGTCTCGCTGCCTCCTCTGCACGAAGCTGCTTCCGACGAGCGCGGCGCGGAGCTGAGTGGCTGGGCGCCCCCGGCGTCCATCCGCGCTACGCGCCGCGCTGCGGTTAGGGAGGCACTAAATAAATAAGCCGTGTATTTGTAATACTTTCATGGGGTTAATTTGATTTCTATCTCCCAGAGCAGCGACCGCGTGGCCTGCGGGTACCCCCTCCCGCCTCCCCCCTCCACATCGCGCACTCTCCCCAGAGCTCAGTGGCCAACTCCACGAACACGAGAGAGAGAGAGAGAGAGAGATAGAGAGAGAGAAAATGGGGAAGGGAAGGGGCAAACATGAAAATGCCTGCAAGAGAGAAAGAAAATGTGTGTGAGAACGAGAAAATCACTGATCGAATGCAAAACACAGAATACGAAATATACAACATTGTGGTAGAAAGGTATTGACAAGAAACAGGGAAACCCATAAAGTGAATGGGGAAATATAACAGAGGAAAAGAGAGAAATGTGAAAACGTAACTGAGAGAAGAAAAGAGAGAAATGTGAAAACGTAACTGAGGGAAGAAAAGAGAGAAATGTGAAAACGTAACTGAGGGAAGAAAAGAGATGTAAAAATGCTAGCGTAATATTAAGTGAATATGTGCAAGATGGAGACATAAATAGAACGAATTATATAAAAAGAAAACACCACAGATGAAGGTAAAAGTGCAACATAACAGAGAGAGAGAGAGGGAGAGAGAGAGAGAGAGATATTCTATGAAAATGTGAGCGAGGAAGGTTAACCTCGCAGCAAAGAATGGGTCACAAGAAAAAAGAGCACCCGCAAAGACAGAGAAAAAAGCAACAAAAGTGTTCCGGAATACGTTTGACTCACCAAACCTCCTTTCCCTCTTCTACCTCTATAACGATCATTGCCCCAACCACCACCACTCCCAGCCACCTGGCCATGAACAAAGGAAGCCATGAATACTATCATTACTACCACTATTACTTGCATCGGCGCGATAATATGGGTAATCACACGTTTTTTTAATCCTCCTCGGATATATACGCGCGGTTCCCTCTCCACATTAGGATCATTTTTGTGAAATATTGCCCGGTGATTTCGGATATAGGTCGCTTAATGTGCAGTGGAGCCCGTGCTGCGGGGCAAGCCCGGGCCGGGAGAGGGGATGTTCCCATTTAAGGTAGGACATTTATATTTATGAGCTGTAGATATTTCCATCATCCCAGCCATTAGCTTTCGATATAAAATACTTCATTCGGAAGACCGCGATATCCCGCCGCTGCTGCCGATTGCAATAATAAACAATTGACGCGAGACCGTGTCCATCCGCGGCGAGAGCCCCCGCAACGCTGCGCGCGGCGGCGTGCGTAACTACACCGCGACGACCCGTTAAGGACGTCGTTACAGTGCGCGACACCTCATCTTCCAGACACACGACCTTCAGTGCGACGCTATCGGAGTTAATAAAATGTCATATGCGTCACTCTTTGTGACGGCTCCATTCAATGCACTCTCGATGTTCCCCCTCTGGGCGATAGCAGTGATGTTGATGTGGCTATGATGCGACAGAGATCGTTAAAGAGTCGATGAAGACATATCGACTGAGGAATAGATGTTGGTTGAAGTGATATTTGATGGAAATTTATTGGACAAAGCAAAAACGCCGTGAGTAAATAAGTCTCTTGAAAAGTATTAAATCTTTGTTAACACACACGCATAAATTTCGCAGTTTGTTAATCGGTATTGCCTATGGACTCACGTTTATCACGATTATGGTCCGCCAAATTCCATATGTTTACTATCTTGAATTATTATAAGTATGATATGATATGATACGATATATATGATAGGATAATGATTTATTTTTATTTTTTCCTACACATTGCATTGTAACCAAAGATATTATATCCATGGTTCATATAAAGCACCCTGCTGTAAACAAAATATTTACTAAACATTGCTGTCAGTAAATACGCACTAACGTTTAGAGGTCATGGGTACTAAATGAAAAAATTGAATCCATGTTATCTTGACAATATAGCTAGCAATAATCAGCCCATTGTTTATGTTGAATGCTTGAACAAATATAGTCAACATCGCAGGAGAGAAACAAAAGAAAATAAAAAGGAATATCCCGTCAATCCCGCAAGTATTATCGAATTACCGAGATTTTCTACTCTTTCCTAAACGTACAGTTGTGACGTCCATGATTATTATTGGCGTTCGCGGGACTAATGAATTCCCCAATATTTCATATCAGTTTTTTGCTTCAATATAACGCCAACGTCCGGAATATTCGGAGTTTTTTATTACTTATTTTATACGTATTGCAACGTACATACAATCTTCAGTAAGAATTTCCAGAAATTTGGAAATCTCGTATCATCACGTCCGTCAGAACCACATATAAACACAATAGCGAACAAAAATCATACCACCATATCACCAGCGTTCACAACCACCACATGAAGAAAAAATTCTAACACCATTTCAACAAACGCATGAGCTCAACCCCTTCCTCCTCACACACACACACACACACACACACACACACACACACACACTTACATACACACGCGTGTCACAATGCATTGAATTGTCCCCATCCTATCTCTCTTTCATCAAATGTGTCTCACCCATAAATCCGATCTGAGGGGAGGGGGTACGAGGTTGCCCATTTCGCGCGTCCTCGCAGCCTGAGCCTTGCCCTTCATAGGGCGCTGCGCGATGACACTCCCGCAGATTACTCGGCTAGAGACGGCGGAGGCCGCGAGCCACCCTTAGCCCTTCCCTCCTTGCCGCGCCCTCCGCGGCCGCGCTAAGGCGTGGGGCTCCGCAACTGGACGGCAGGCGACGTCAACAAAGGGAAACGAGGATGGGATTGAGTGGTTGCCGTTTTCGGTCTCGATAACTGCTTTGGATGTAGAGGAGCCGATGTTTCTCTTCCGCTGGATGGCGAGATCCGGCGCCGCCTTACACGATGGGGGCTTGCTTTCCCCCTCCAGGCACCTCTCTCAGCAGGGCAATCCTAGGTCATCACTAAGTAGCACACACCAGTCAGTAGACTGGTCTACTGACACGGTATTGTATGGAAGTGTGTGTGTGCGCGCGCGCGCGTGCGTGTGTAAGGGAAGAGGATGAAAAAAGATCACGCGCCGGCCGTTGTCCCATTTGTTATGGAACTGCTCCGGTATACGCCTGATATTGATCGAACAAACCACGGAGAACTACTGAAAAGAGCAGACCGCTACTAGAATTATCCTCCAGTCAGCGGTAGAATTCAACCTAACTGTGCAGCTGGTGACAAAAATCTCCCACAGCCACAAAACAAACCCCAGAATCCCAGTCTTTGCAGATACAGAAGCTTTGCGAGCGCTGAACTTAACTCTGCCATAACACCAGCAGCACTGTCTGCTTCCTATGATTCTGCAACTTGAATGGTGTATTTTATACACATTCTCTCAGCCTCTTGAAATTTGAGGGAATTGATCCGACGTACAGCCATAGCGAGAGGAGTGAGATCAGAATGCGGAGCCATTTGGTGTACGAATCCAACCATCTTCAACATATCGCCTCTTCCCTATTATTTAGTGTGCAATATTTACTTTTTTCTTAACGCCCATCGTTTCTCTTCTGGCATTAATTGCGAGCGTGTAACCAGTTTGCCAATATCCCATACCCTTTGTAATTTCATTTTTAGTTATTTTTTTTCCTTTTTTCAGGATTTGGCTTTATAAGTAAATTATACTGCTCACAATTACACGTCTTTTAGACTTCAAATATTCTAAATAAAATGATTTCTATATTCTTTTCAGAAACAATATAAAATATCTGAAGCCTTTTGTATTCTGAAGTAAGTCCACTCTCACCAGCCAATTGCATTTTCTAACTACACTTTAAGTAAACAACTTAAATATTACTAATTAAATTACGAGTACATTACATGAAAAGGCTAGTGACAGACTCTCATTTATCAGAGCTAGGGAGCGCTCGCCTCCCTCTGTATAAAGGGAGAGTCGACCGACCGAGAAAGGTCATGATATTTCGAGGCGGAGAACTGTTAGTCCCGCTTGAGTAACAAATGTTTAACGCCGAGACCGTCTCAATAACAGCCCCAGGCAGGGAGTGGCTCTGCTTGAAGAGAAGACGGTAGGAACACAGAAGAACCTCTGGTTGTTTTAATTTTAAAGATGCATTATAAGAAATACAGTTATTATAATGAAACAGAAACTAAATCAGCGATACAAATGAAATAAAAAATGAGCATAAGCCATTGAATAAATGTAGCTGGAGGTTTTAAATAATGAATTTCTTCTCTCACTGGTGAATAGCAGTAGTACTTTACCGTGGGATGTGATTAATCTCTTACGCGAAATAAAATATTACTTAATATGGAGTATAGTGGATGGATTGATGTGTGTAAGGTACCTCTCAAAGTGCAATTGCACCCTGCGTAGCTCTGCCGGGTCGATGTCAGGACTGCAAAGCCTCCCATACAGCTCAGCAAATGCAGGACGCGTATGCGGCTCCGTAATTGGATCAATGAGCAGGCAGAGGTGTTCACTCTCGATGGAGTAATACAATCAGCAATAGGCAGTGGTCCACGTGACCAGCGTACAGGCCAACGGGCAAGTGGGCGAATCTCATACACTCGAGTCAAGATGCAGAGTCTAGTGAGTGCTGGAATGCGTTAATAGAGTATGTAGTAAAAATGAACTATTGAGGAGTTGCAAATGTCGAAGGCATGTAGCACTGTCGAAAGCAGTGTCATGTATTGAATAAATGATTCACGAAGGCCAGAAGACGGACATTACGAAGTGACAGTAGTAACGTAGATCTTCAGGAAAAGAAGGACACTGTTTTAGTAATGATTGCAATTACCTAATGCAAGTAGAAATTGCCGGAGACGATGTAAAGTTTAGTGGTCTCCTTGTCGAAGGTAAGCGCTCGTAGTCAGCATTTGCAGAGAGAGGAGGAGCGGGAAATTTGAGGGAATTTACCCAAGTACGGGTTTGGCATCTCGTTTTGACATCTAGTACTTGCCATGCACCCCTGAGACGCGAGCGTCTTCCGGTTGTGCGCGGACTGACCCAAGTTGACGGGCCTGATGACGCAAGATGCGTATGTGGAAAGAGCTGGAATGTAGAGAAGGGTCGATCGGTTGATTGATTGTTTAGTGATTCCGGGCGAAACAATGACTAAGGTCGTCATATGTGTAGTGCATGTGTTTGCCTCGTGTGATTTCCCCCGCTGGATGGCGAGATCCAGCGCCGACCTAACCGTCGGCTAGCGCGGTTTTCCTTTACCAGCAATCTCTCACCATCATACTACTGCCCAAGCCGGAACAAGTTCTAAGCTTTCGTCCAGGCTCCAGGCATGTGTGATAGTCTAGTGTGCAAGTGTTTTCAGGTTGAAGTGTAAGTAAGGGTGAGGATAGGACATAGAAAGGAAAGGAATGATCGCGAGCGGTCCGTGGCCTATATGTCAGATTACTGCTCCGACATTCGCCTGGAATTTATTGGAGAAAGCAAGAAAAACTACCGATTAGAGCAGCCGGCCACTAGAATTCTCCGCCAGACACGACTGAATTCGACGTAGCTGCAAAGCTAGAATCGAAAATCCTGCCACTGTCGAGACTCAAACCTATGATCTCCCAATCAGAAGCAAGCCAGTGGGTCGTTCGGAAACGGTCGCGCTTGGCAAAGCCTTTTGCGCGACCGCTTCGCTATCACGACGTGTTCGACATCGTCACATCCAAATTATACGATAGAGCTGCTTTGGGCAGTGGACTGGTGCAATGGCGGCGGAGCCAATGGTGGTGGAGGCGGTGATGGAGTCGATGGAAGCAAAGGGCGGCAGTGAAAGCAGAAGGGCAGCCGATGAAGAATTTGAATGAGAAGTCAGAAGAAAGAAGAGAGCGGAGAAAGAAGCGTGCAGTGAAATGGAAGAGAAGATGGAGGAGGAGGAGGAGGAGAAAGAGACCGAAGAGGCGAAGAAAGCGGAAGACGGAGAGAGCAGATGCAAAGTAGTCGGAGACACAGGAAGCCCAGGCGGCGGTGGCGACGCCGACGGTGGTGGAGAGGGTGAAATAGGGTGAAGTAGCCAGAATCGCTCGATTGAATCGCGCGTGAGTTTTCCCCTACTCCCGCATCACAGTTAATACTCTTTCACTATTGGCTACCTACGAAGGCATAGCCGGTTGCAACCCTAGCGGTGTTTCAAGAAGGAGAAGGAGGATACAATGTAGTTAAGTTTCCATTCACGAGAAACGTTCATAGGTCTCGCAGACATCGAGAGAAAACCTAGTACACAAGTGAACGTGGCACAATCATCGGAAATCTGTATATTATCTAACTAAAATATAATTATTTTCGTTCTGCTTATTTAAAGAGACGAGCATGGCCTCCCTTAACCCTCCTCCTTGAAACAGCTTAAGGTATACGTAGAAATTAGTTTCAAAAATTAAGAATATTGAATGTAGATAATTCCCAAATACATTTTTTTACCAGTGCATGACAAAATTAAGAACGTTAAAAGGAGCATTGATTCATTTTGTCTTTCAAGAATGTCCTTCAAACATGAAAGCTAAAGTGCAATCAGTGATGCATAGACGAGCTGTTCCTTGTTTCCACGAGGAAAATCTAAAAGGATTCACTTTGGCTGTGCCTTTTGGGAAGGTAAGTAAAAGTCTTAGGAAACGTTGACCACAGAGTGCAATCGAGTTATGTGCGAGGTAGCTGAGAAAGGAGAATCTCTAGTGGATGACTAGACCGGGGGAGGAGGATGGGGGAACTGACGCGGGGGTAGAACTGCAGAGCGTCAGAGCATGCGGTGATAAAGGAGAGGAGGAAGTGGAGGAGACATGAAGAGGGGATGGAGGCAGAGGATGAGGTGGCGGGTGAGGGCGAAGGCCGAGGAGGGCGAGAATGCACGCGGCGAAAGGAGAGCAGGAGGAGCAGAGGATGAAGCTGAAGAGAATGGAGATGGCGGCCGGAGAGATAACAGAGAGACCGGAGACCAAAGGAGTGGAGAAAGCTGACAAGGAAACTGAAGAGAAAGTAGAGGTGGCGGCTGGACTCAGAACGAAGTCGGAAGGACAAAAGGAAGTAGGGGAGTAGACTGAAGAGAGAAGAGAGCCAGAAAGAGTGGAAATAGCACAACAATCTGAAGATAGGATGGCGGCGACGGCGATGAAGAGGTCGGAGGCAGGAGTGAAGAAAGCAGAGAAGCATACTGAATAGAGAGTGGGTTCGGCTGCAGGGGAGAAGATGGAGGCTAGAGTAGAATAAGCAACAGAGCAGACTGAGACGGTGTTGGAAGAGAGAACGGAATGAAAGAAACAAGATACTGAAGAGACAGTGGAAGCGGCGTCTGGAGAGAGAAGGAATGCAGCGGGGTATAGGGAGCATTCTGAAGAAAGAAGGGATTCAGGAGTGGAGATAGACGAGGATACTCAATAGATGGTTGAGGAGGTGGAGGTAGAAGAGAAAACGGAAGCATGAGAAGTAGAGGAAACAGAGGAGACTAAAGAGACGATGGAGGCGGCGGCGGGAGAGAAAACGTATTCAGGAGTGAAGGAAGCAGAGGAGGAGAGTGAAGAGAGCGCGGAGGCAGCGACGGCAGGAGGAAGAGGCGCGGGCGGCGCCAAGCGGAGGCCCTGGCCAGCGGCGCCGCTGCGTCATCGGCGCCAGCGCTCGATAAATCGCCGTCGCGATCGCGATTCGATACATCGCTCCTTTGGCCGCGTGCCACTGGCTGCCGCGAGGGCGCGGAGATCCATTACCCGCACTCTCCAAGAGCCGCTCGCGCCGCCCGCACGCTCGCTCGCCAACTCGCAGCCGCCCCCTGCCCTCGAAACCTCCGCTCATCCCGCTATAACTCGTCGCTGATTTGCACCCCAGGCCACTCAACCACTCCCTCATTTCTGAGAGATCCTAGGTCACTGGTCAGCACGATGACATCCACCTTTGAAGTATGCCTATTTTCCTGAGTAATTAGCTCGCTTAGTAGCCTACTCGTATTTGCAGAGTTCCTCTACATATGGTGCAATATAGACTGCTTTCTCTCTCATCTCATTTACTCTATCGCTATTAGGCTCATCTCTCTGCCTTCCGTTGAAACACCCACCAATAGTGCTCCCACGTCGTTCTCTTTTCGCTTTTCCTCTAAGCATTCATTCTTTTCTTTGATATTTTTACATATAACTCATGTGTCTGGTTTCTCTCGCTCGCTCACTTACTTGCCTGACTGCTCAATCACTCACTACCCTGACTTACATTGCGCCAGACCACTCACTGTTTTGGTTATCTATTTACCATCCATTCCCACTCGTCAGCCGGCGTTCTCGCTCCCACCCATCCTACTTGCCCGTCCCCCGTCCAGCTCACTCCCATTTCCACCAGCCAGCTCACTCGCAGGACCACCAGCCAGCTCACTAACATGTCCGCTAGCCATCCCTCTCTCAAGATTGCCTGACAGCCCACTCCCAGGCTTAACAGCCAGCACACTCTCATCGCGGCCAGCCACCGCACTCTCACGCCCACCAGTTAGCCCACACAGACTCGTACTTCCAGCCCACTGGAAGAGCCACCAACCATCCCACTCGGAGAACCGCCAGCCAGCCCATTTGCCTACCCGACGGCCAGCTAACTCTCCAATTCTAACGCTCGCTCTCCCGCCCACTTTCTCATCTGAGCGCCCGCCGTCCGTTCTACGAGCCCACCCACTTGCTCATCCAATCGCCCGCTCGCGCGAGCGAGCGCCTGAATCCGCGCCTGCCTCGCGCAGACACGCGCGGCGTGGGCGGGTGACGGATGGCGCGCGCTCCGCGAGATGGCAGCTGATGGGGCGGAGCGGGAGAAGGCAGCCACACACATCTCGAGCAGCGACTTCGCTAATGCATTTAACAGGCACCGAGGGACTCAAAGGGTTCCTTAAGGCAAAGCTCACATAAGTTATTGTTGACGGAAATGTAGATCCCGCACGTAATTTTAGAATGGGTGGAAAGAGAGACTGACAGAGAGAGGGGGAGAGAGAGCAAATGAAAAATAGAGATAGTGATTGTCAAATAGTGGAGAAATTTGAAATAAGGTTGATAAAAATAGAACGCCAAAGTGCGGTTAAAAATAAGATAAAATGACTTGAAACCGGTTTAACTGAACATCTATTTTTCTATTTTTCTTAATTTTTCTTGACGGTTTAATTATATAGAATATTTCACAACGAATTATGTGAAACTGGCATCGTGTCCTATTTACAACAAAAAAATATCAGGGCTTCTTTATTGTATTTTTCTTTCTTAAATATTAAACTCACAGCTGTAATTAAGTAAGAAGTACATGAGAATCAAAATGTTAGTCTATCTCGAAAAAAAGGAATCAAAAATGGAAAAAATAAAAAGAAGCTTTCACGTTTTCTAAAATACATGCTTCAATAAGACATAGAATTCTAAATGTGACTTGCGAAAATTCTTATTAACATTACATCATAAGTTTAATGCAGAAACATAAGATCAATTTATAGTTGAATTCTGAACCAGGCCAAGATAAATAAAAATCAAACGATTACAACATGTGTAGCGAATAAGCTTCCATGATTATGTAGCAATAGAGAATAAGTGGCAGTGATGTAAAGTATTATTGTGAATATCTAATCTTATAGCCTAAAAAGAAGCCAAATATGAAAGTCAGCACAATACGAGAAGAGCACTTTTAAAGTCGCAAGACACGTATTATATAGTGCAGGAAGAAGAGAACGCAAGCACTTCATAAATCACACCGCAGTGTAATATCAGCCGGCAAATGTATGAGGACGCCCCCTTGCTCACCCTTGCCACAAGTTCTTCCCCTCCTTTTATTACCCATGTCGGCCATTTGAGCTGAAGGTTCGTATGGACCATTATTTCAGACATGTATTTTTCTTCAATATCGCAAGATAGGTGTAATACATTTACAGCAAAAGACAAAAAAATAGCAGTTGAATGTAAAAATGTACATGGCTAACGTCGATAAGTAACACTACGAGAGTTACATCACCACTTAAATTGCTGGCTGGAATAGTAAAAATCCTATTTCTAAACTCTTTTATTCTCTGAACTTATTAAAGGTTTGTTCAATTTTATCCAAAATATAAATACCGGTTTTCTCAATTCAATGGCTTTGATAGCAAAACGTCATTTTGTAAGTCACTTAATTCCAATGCATACACCTCATTATTTAGCAATAACTTGTAAAAATAACTTGTAAAAATTGAGAAAAGGACAAGACTGATTTTTGGTTTTAGGAAAATTAAAATCCTTAAGAGTAAAGTAACAATCATAACGCATATTATTATATTCAAGAATAATATACAATGCGAAAATTCTACATTCACAGATAGGTCACGTCAACCACACAGTTATATTTTTTCGTCGAATTCGCCAGAATATCTCTCTGCATACACTCTCCCATTGCCTCTTCAGCAGTCTCCGAGCTATCTCATATGCGCCAGCATAGACTAGAATGAAGCACTTCGAAGTAGCGTTCTTGCAATCGCCCCCATCCACACCCCTGCTCCCGCTTACTGCCCCACTTCGGGATACGTCCCGCTCCCGCCGCCACCGCCGCCTCCCAACACACACACACACACACACACACACACACACACACACACACACACAAACGGGCCAATTAGAAATTGTAAACTCCAAGTACAAGATCAAAATAAATGGTGATCTGCTGTGGTAAAGGCCAAATCGCTCAAAGGAGTATGGTAACAACAAAAGAAGAAGTTCATTTCATAGTGTGAAACAATTTCCACATCCTCTGGCATTTTTCTGTCTCTCCACACGGTTCCTCTCCTGGTATGGTTCCTCCATACCATGGCTTGATTATCTTTAGCTTTTTGTCTTGCGAATTCCTCTGCACTCTACTGGTATGCACATCCGCTTCTCTCGACATCTCGCCTTCCCTCATCTTCTTTTTGAGCCTTCGTCGCACTCTGTCACATCCCTCCGGTACTAACACCTCTACCACCGCGCCCTTTCAGCGCCTTTGGTGACCCAGTGATGCGCCGGTCCGTGCGACGGTTTTCAATAAATTTTCTGCCATAAACGAGTCACACCACTGCAAGTACATTGGTAGCAGCTACATATAACGGTATTTGTTAGCTTTCTTTCTCTCGCGATCTACGAGAGCCTCCAACACACCATCACATTGTGACGAGGGCCTCTCCAAGGGCGAGCAACGACCCGGCCATTCGGCAGAGATCCCTAAAGCTCTCTGCCGAATTCAAGCGAGGCGCCAATATAAACGGGCCCTTGAAGAGGCAGACGCACGTGAGGAAGTCGGTGAAGTGCACGTACATCATGATGACGCGTTCACAGAGCTCCGCCGCCGCTGTTGCTGCCGCCCCTGCCGGAACACCTGCTCCGTGCAACGATGGGGTACGACGAAGTCATCTCCAAGCTTGATTCCCATGCACCCCCTCACCCTACATATCGCCTTCCCCTCTCACCCCTCTTTACTACTAAATGGTACATCAATTTGATCATGATTTCTTCTTGAGACCCAATCACTTCAATGTTCACATCTCACTAAATTCAACCACTCTACTTCAAGTCACGCGCCGCCTTACGAATGCGGTGAATCTAGTGAGCTCCGAGGGAGGCACGTCACATTGATATGCTTTTTTATGTGTTTTGCCAGTTTCATAAATACCTAATTTGAAATAATATACAAGTAAGGCAACGCAAATGTGAGGTTATGTGAAAAAAACTTATCTTTTAGAAATAAAACAAAAGTATATTTTCAGGGGTAAAATGATCGCACGAATTCTAGTAATTATTAATATTCAGAACATTTATAAATCGTAGGAAAGAATGTACAACATAATCGTATCATTTGAAGAGTTGTGCTGATATAGAGGAGACATACGTATTCCGTATAAAAAGCCTGTGCACTAATCCAAGCGTTTGCCACAACTGTCTACGGGAGCTGGGGCAATGGAATAAGACGTTCGAACTTCGTCACCAACCTCCCCCATACACACACACACACACACACACACACATACACACACACATATCCACACATTCGCGCGCGCATACACGCGCACACACATTCTCTGATTCACATTACTTCACACATTCTCTGATTCACACTGTAGAAAATGAGTGGAAATAAATATTACTTATGTTACTAAAATTACCGTATAATTAATATTATACGGTAACTTACGCTCATAATTAACGTTCATAAATTATAACTAACGCTTATAAATATATGTCATCAATCGTAACATTCTCCTGTTATGATAATGGGGACAGAGGAATTTGCCTATGAGAAGGATGGGGTAACATCAACTGGACACACCCAGAGTGTGTCTAGACGTTATTATGCTCCTGTTAGTACAAAAATACACTCTTACTCATTGACGTTTATGAAACTTTTGAAATAAATAGTTCCTACATTATTACAAATCCTCGAAATTATTTTAATATCTAAATTTTTATTTGAAGACCCTGAGAGGAGGGAAAGTTTTGGAACGCTTGCACTATCTAGTATTTAGTTTCAGCCACCCATAAGATTATGAAATGCATGAGGCTTCGTGACTGACAATCAGTAGATAGTAGCACCACAACGGCCGAAGAGCAACATGAAGCCCCAGTGCCTCACTTGTCGACAAGTAAAATAATGAAGTCTGATGGTGGCTACAGTCATCCCTCCAAAGTGAATTATATTTCCCTCACGATGCACGGCCGATCCTCTTCCTTTCCCTTCCAGCCTCCCTTCCTCGCTTATTCCCTGCTCTCGTTTCGCATACCCGTTCCTCTCCCTACTCCGTGCGTCATGGCTTACATCACTCTCATCTCGCGCCCGTCTCCCTCATCACTCTCTCCTCCTTTCCTGTCTCCCGTCCTTCCGTCTCCTTCCCCCCTCTCTCTCTCTCCCTCTCTCTCTCTCTCGTCCATACCTCCTTCCCCTCTCCCCCGCTCATTCCTGCCCCGCGCCCTCGCTCTAATCCCCTCACCTTGCATCCCTTACCCCCTGCCTCCGAGCCACCCGTTGGGCAGGTCCCGAGGCCGTCCCTTAACAGAGCCGAATTCAAATGGGCACATATTTCACTGCTCCGCGGATTATAATTTCAGCTATCTGTTGTGCGTGCTCGTGTAATTCCATTAGACGTGTTGTCTGCCTACGGGCCTGCAGCCGCCCCGCCGGGCGCACTGCAGAGCAGGTTGAAAACAACTCTTGCGCCTGGGGATGAAACGCCAACTCCACGAGTCGGAGCGAGCGAGCAGAAAGAGAAAGTGACACGAGCTTTCGCTTAGGCAAATCATTCATGTTTTTTGTCAATTATTACGTTGATTTATGTAATGTGTAATAAAAAGGAATCTATCAGTATGTTTAAGAGGTATCAAAATGCTTTCTACCTTGCCAAGGTTTTCTCATACAACTGCAGTTTAACTTTAAGAACGACACAAATCACATCAGTATATCGGGTGGGACAAATTTTCATGTGCTGTGTACTTGTATATAGTGTTGTACGTCTTTTACTGTGTGTAGGCAATTTTAATTCTCTAAAATTTTTATGAAAATGGTAATGTATTTTTTAAACTTGTATCCACTATTTAAATATTTGATGTTCGTTATAGTGTCTGAAGATGGTAGTGGCACTGAAACATCGTTTCATGATAATTGTTTAGACGTAATTCTATCACAATAAAAACTGTCAATAATAAAAGAGATATTTTAAATCTTCAAAAATCGTCTAGTAACTTTCTGACGCGCGGGATTACTTTTTAGTGCTGATAACGAGATTAACTAATGGGCAAAATAGGGACTGGAAAGTGAGCCAAGCGTGATCGTGGCAGTTGTCAAGTTTTGACGGAGCGTATTTCGACATACAGATCCCTGAGTGTACTTTCGAAGTGCTAGGGTAAAAATTCTGAGCCATTTATGCCGGGAGACCAGTTGTAAAGCAGCGAGACCACTTGCCTTTCACTGCTGTAGAAGGGGTTCAAATCGCGGTCAATTCGTGGGAATTTGTGATGGTCAAAGGTTTTCTCGTGATTTTTTTCGTTCTCATTCCCTCGCATTCCACCACATCTGAATCATTATTCCTATCATATATTCATTGTCGTGTATCCATAAAATCGTTCATCCTTTATGATCGTACGATTTTGACACTAGCTTCACACTAAATGATATTATAAGCACATAACACAAGGTTGGAGGTTAAAAACGGGAAAATGTACATTATCTTTGCTTATTTCATATCATAATATTGTGTAAGGTGTGTAATAAATATAATAGGCTGAATTCGTATTTATTTTCCGCAGTGAAGTGTGAAGTAATTTCGGTATGTAATTAATAATTATCACACGTTATTTGCAATCACGGTGTTCAATGCTGGTCAGAATATCTTTCAACTTGCTTGTTCATCCACTGGACATCTTCATTACATGGAGGTTCCAGTATCACATCAGCCTTCGTAGCTAATGAGAAAGGAGAATGTGTACTATCGAAACAATGAACTCGAAATTACGGCAAAAATGTGCACCTATATACTAGTTGTTTGCCTTCACTCCAAGTTACAGCTCTTTTTCAGTCCAAATGCTCTTCAGCTGGCTCGGAGAATCTTCGTCTAACGAGTCATGACGTCCAAATCAACCTCCGTGTAATGA
Source organism: Gryllus bimaculatus (assembly GCA_017312745.1). Classification (NCBI taxonomy): domain Eukaryota; kingdom Metazoa; phylum Arthropoda; class Insecta; order Orthoptera; family Gryllidae; genus Gryllus; species Gryllus bimaculatus. The sequence goes on along the minus strand of BOPP01000096.1, from coordinate 2,018,485 downwards.
CGTTCTACACACTTCAGTTTCAATTTGTCGCGCTTCTACACGTGTATGCATATTTATGAAGTCACAAATTACAAGTAGAATGTACCAATGAGCCACAATCAAAATTTGAAAGTAAATCTTGGAAGTAATAAATATTTCGTTACCCTAATTTAACCAAAGATGTCTGGAACCAAAGGAGGGAAGATTTGGACGCGTACACAACCGATAAATAAATAATCTATTCGTGTATCATAAGTCATTTGGGACGACATCTAGATGCAAGAGGATATAAGTAGTCAAAAAATAAAAAAAGCACAAATATTTAGAACATTACGATTTGAAGTTTTGGTATCCAAGCGAAGTGGATTACTGTTCATTTGTAGTAAGATCCATGAAAAGTGGAATCATTATTGAAGTTAAGTCATACTTAAGTAGTTACTAGAAAAACAATAAATTATCATTCCATTAAATGTTTGTCAAAAACTGGAAACGAAAACATTCATGCGACGTTACAACACACCGTGTTACAATGCACACAAATACACGCGCGCAAACGCATGCACACGTACACGTACACGCATACGCACACACGCACGTGAACCCTCACGCACGTACTCCCAATTGCACGCACGCTGCACGCCTCTGTCGCACGCACGCGCCCGCACGCACGCGCCCGCACGCACACACGCGCGGGCGAACGCAGGCGTATGCACACACACACACGCACACGCATACACATACCCACGCATAAAAGTATATTTCGTTTCATAGTAATGCGTAAATATTTCATCTCCGGGAGAGAACGTGATGTCGAGGACGCAACGCTGACTTGAGTAAGACCACAGCGTGCAAGCCTTCCCACCACTGCTGGCCAGACGCGGGGCGGGGGGGGGAGCGGTGGCGGTGTCCTCGCTGCGCCCTGAGCCGGGGTTCGAGGCTGGACTTCTTGCGCGGGGGCGTGATGGATGGTTTCATCAGCGAAAGAAGAGCTCGGGCGGGCCCCTGGCAGCCGACTGCGGGCGGTGGGGCGCCAGGGGGAGGGGTGGGGCGCTGTGTCGACGTCACCGTCTGCCGATCGGCCCCCGGGTCGGATTAGGAATGAACAAGAGACGGCGATTTGTTACAACGATTGAGTTCGTAAATTTAACTCAAGACTTCGACTATCTGTGAAAATCTTTTGACAGAGATGAATGATGGATGTAACGTTTTGCAGACAATAAATAAAAATAAACACGAATTCAGCCTATTATAAAATATATTGGATAGATCCCTACTTTTCTGGGCCCTTTCGTTTACGTCTCATAAGTTAACAATGAAGTAATTTAATAAAAGCTGATTCAAAATAGCATATTTTGATTACATCAATTTGTTAAACTACGTCCTTTGCACTTTGCAAACTTTGTTTTATCAACGATTTATTGCTTCTCCTAATATAGAAAGAAATTGAAAGATTATCCTGAGTTTAAAAATATTAATACACCATTGTACAAGAGACTCTAGGAAAGAGAGGTTATGTCGTAAGGGGAACAACAAACTACAAAGAAACACAGTAAAGTGTCTGGCTATATTATAATATACTAGTTAAATTTGCTAGCTTAAAACGATTTTAAAACATAAAAAGTACTTAAAAAAGAAAATTTAAAATAAATTAAATATCAAAAATATAATTTATGAAATTTCTTTATTAATTCTATTGAAAGTTGGTGTGTAAAATACCATCTGAAGTCATTTTAAGGATTAGCTCAAAGAATGTAAATAAAATATTTTGATATTATCGGCACTTTATATCTTAAAAAACGTTTTAATGCTTTAAAATGTCTGTAAAATGTTTACTACGTAAAGTTTACAGTAAGATAACAAGAATTCAGTAAGTTTTGGGAAGGTGGCTGTGAAGCAAGACGAATTTTAAATTTATTGTAACAATTGTAGCAACAAATAATCCCATATTATACGAGTAAAAATGAATTGAAGTGTAGTGATCGCCCGCGTCCCGTTAAAAAGGACCGCCACAGAAATGCAGCAGCGGGACAGCGGCGTCCCCGGAAAATGCGGGCACCTCTCCCAATAGGTCGCTGGGGTCAGAATCGGGGTAACCATGACGCCTCCGTCGGCGCGTCCGGGCGCACCACCGCCCCTACGGCCTGGCTACTCGGCGCACCGCTAGCCCGGAAGGGGTATAAAA
>BOPP01000096.1:1977641-2004814 GCA_017312745.1 Gryllus bimaculatus | reverse complement strand
GCCACGGCTCACCCCGAACCCCTTGACCTCACACCGCCCTCGCCCACGAGGCCCTCGCCAGCCGCCCTCAGGCCAGCCGGCCATGAGCCCCGCCATGCCCCCGCCCATGCCCACCGCAGCCATGCTTCGCACCCATGCTTCCACCCATGCTCCACCCATGCCTACCGCCCATGCTCCGCCCATGCCTGCCGCCCATGCCTCCGCCCCATCTCCGCCATGCTCCGCCCATGCCTCCGCCCATGCCTCCGGCCCAGTGCCTCCGCCCAATGCTCCGCCCCATGCCTCCCGCCCATGCTGCCGGCCCATGCCTCCGCCATTTTTCGACTAATGCGCATCGTGGCGTGGCGTGGCGTGGCGACCGCGTGCGGGACGTGCCGCCGCCTCGGGCGTTCCCCAGGGCGCCGTGGTGGGTCCGCACCGCTGGACGCCCTAACGAGCCCCGGGCGGCGGCACGCCCGCAGCGCCCGCAGCCGTGTAAACAGAGCAGCCGGAGGCGGCGGCGGCAGCTGACAGACCCTTCAAGGCGGCCGCGTTCAAGGAAAAGCCACTTAGGGCTACACCGGAACGAAGCAAGAAAGGGTGCAACAAACACATTACACCATGGCTTTTGCTTTCTCGCTACCGCTTACGCACAAGTCAGAAAGTTACGTAATGCTGCGCGAAAAAACTGCGAATTTTGGGTGCTGGGTTCTGGTGACGAAAAAGTGGATAAATCCAAATTTAAAAATCTAGAAAAAGTCCTCTAATTCGTGGTGTAGTCAAAATCCACGTCTTGTGGGCCGTTGATACCGAAAAATCGAAAGATGGCAAACGTATATCTGTCCGTCTGTGAACGCAAGCGGCCCTGAGACATGAATCCCCTGAGACATATTCAAAATGTTTAAACAAATGCCTACATCGTTTTTAATTAAATTTTGTTATTGGATATTACGAAGTACGTTTAAGAGAAGTGGTGTAAGTCTTATGTTCATTGAAAACTCTGATTATTCGGAAATTGAAAAGACATTTTTCAGCAACTCTTTACAGCTACAATTATGAAGATGGAGATTTTCCTCTTAAAGAAACCTATCCCGTAAATATTGATTTTGAATCAAGGTCAGGTACATTGTTTCGAAAATTTGAGTATCTGCGTGATTTTGAGTGAAAGTACGGGCAGGAAAGTATGTGCTGTTTTAGCTCCAATAGTTACAAAACTAAGCAAAAAATTTAAATGTTAATTAGACCTGAAATCTAATACGAATGGGAAGGGCTTCTGCATGATGAATATGGAACTAAACTTAATGAAAGTAGAAACAAAAATAATGGACTTATTTAACGATTTCACAAAAAGGTCCGAAAAACAATTGAAACAAGGGGATAGGCATTGTTTCAGTCTGCATTAGTTGAGTCTTTAGCAAGAAGTGAGCATAACATTTGTACTCCCAACGGATGTGCACGTCACAGTGTTTACCAGCAACACCAGCCAATTAACTAGAAATATGATGCAAATGATAGTAGAGAAAAGTTTAGAAGTTCGCTATTGGAAAACAGAATGAGAGATATGAACTGATGATAGGACGTTGAAAACTGAATGAAAAGTTAAAATTTTCAATTACTAAATGTTTTGGGGTAGGCGCAGTGGTAACGTCTCAATCAACAGATCTGTACGTACAACTGTCCGTTGATCGCGTTTTATGAGAAATGATTATGTTTCTCAATAACAAAACAATAACACTAATTACAAGACTTCCGTCTCACAGTTTCACAACTTACATCAACTTCTTTAAACACTTCTTACAATAACTTCTTTAAACACACAATTTATCACTGCTAATTCTTTAGCGAATAATGCACACAACTGAAAAAACGCGGAACTGAGAATCTCTGTCTTGTCATTATTACTCTACGAAGCATTCTACGTATGTAGGAGCACACGTTCTTCAATAGTATACAGTTTTATAAAACAAAAGAATGACGAAGAACACATCAAAGAACAAAAGAGTCGGTCCGGATGGCCGAGATCGTTAAAACAGTGGTGCTCACGCGATCTCGGACCGAAGGATCGCGGATTCGAGTACCACCTGGGGCATGGTTGTAGTTGTGTTCGTCCTTTCACCCCCTATCATCACCATATCATGTCATCTTCACAGTTACCCTACCGGTAAACGCAATAGTGGTCGCCAATGACCTAGATGTTAATGCGACCTTAACTAACAAAACAAAAAAGAAAGAAAGACTGCGAGTGAGGTAGAGAGGAGACACAGAAAGCAAAAAAAAGGTCAAAGGTAGAGAGAGCGGTAAAGGAGAGCGAGGGATTGGAGACGCTGACGGCCGGCAGGGCTGCAGAAGCGGCGTGACGGCCGCGCGTCACGAGGGCGCTCGCCCACCGCAGGCTGCGGTCGGCGCCCGCGCGCCCTTCAGGCCCTCGCCGCTGTCCTCGCGCTTTGAAGGCGCCCGTTTCGGGCTTCTTTGACGCCAAACCAAGTGTGACCGCCTCTGCAGAGGTATGCCGTGGCGGACGCGGACCCGGACGCACTGGCGGTTCTCAGGGTTGGTGCTGGTGGTGGTGGTAGGGGTTGCTTGTTGCGATGGTAGCGGTGGTGATACTACTGGTGGCGGTAGTGGCAGTGATAGTAGTGCCAGTGGGAGTAGTGGTGAAGCCGGTGGTGGCGGAAGTAGAGGCGGTGTGGTGCTGGTACTAGAGGCGGTGTCGGTGGCAGCGCATGCAACGTCGAATGTTGAAATGCGGCGCAGGCGGTGGTAAAACTCGCTTGTATTTGTTCGCTGAGCACCAAATGCCTTGCCTTGCGACCACGCAAGCAAATCTCACATAAGTTCGATTACCTCCTGGATGATATGACAAAACCTTTAAAAAGCAAATTTTTATTGACTGAGTAAAGTTCATGTAGTCGTTTCCTGTAATTGAAGCCAATATACGTGAGCTTATTGACCGTACGAGCAACATATGTTATTTTTATCAATTTTTTCGGCAGTCATAACATGAGCCTGAACACGAGTCAATAGTTTGAGGTTCACAATGCCTTACGTTCTCACAAAAAACAACAACTATAAGTTGAAAATGCCCGCTAAATGGATTGGCTTCTAACTTGAAAAACCAAAAATTATCAGATTGAAATGGCTACAAACATTTCCATTGTACTCTGTATATTATACTGCAACTTAGATCAGTAATGTTTTTGTTCTGCTTTAAAAATATTTTTTTAGTATAAACTAGAAATACCTCGTTCGAGAAAAAGAAACCCCCGCGTGCACCGGCCCCTGTCTGTTCCGTTTGTGCTTGGAGGAGGAGCAGCGCAGTGTGTTGCACAAAAGCGCGGCTTGGGGGCAGCTTTTTATCGGGCGCGTATTTGTCCCTTGCATCGCAGAACAGTCAAGCCACGAAATTGAATCACTCTCTGCCCCGCAACGCCCCAATTTCGTCCCCGCACTCGCATGTTCCCTCTGGTCAACCGCTGTACGCCCCCGCTGCTGTCACTTACCCCACCGCCGCCGCCTCCGTCCACGCCTCCGTTGGCGCTTTACCGCCACGCCACGCCACGATGCCGGCCGCTCCCCCGCCCCCATCCCCCTCTCCCTCCATCCACGCCGCGCCTCCCACCACGCGCCTCCCACGCCGCGCCCTGCCCACGGCGGCCCGCCTCCCACGCGCCGCCTCCCCCACGCCGCCGCCTCCCACGCCGCCGCCTCCCACCGGCGCCGCCCCCACGCCGCCGCCTTCCCACGCCGCCGCCTCCACGCCGCCGCCTCCCACGCCGCCGCAACCCACGCAGCCTCCCCGCCCACCTAACACACCCGCTGCAGTCTCCCCAGCTCCTCCATCATCACTCGGTCCCACCGCCCACTGTCTCCAGCATTCTTCCCCACAACCACCTCTATCCTCCCAGTCCCCTTCCACCACCTTACGTCACCTACCTCCTCGTCCGCACCACCACCTCTCCGCAAAGCTATCATCCCTCCACTGCCGCCCCCTACCAGCTTACCCTCCACCCTCAAAGTCACTCTCCACCGTCTCAATCAAAACCACGCGCGGCTTATCTGCCCTCCACCTCCCCGGCACCAGTCTCGTCAGTTCAGCCCTACCATCCGCCATCCCACATTTCCCTCATCTGCGATTTCCCGCCGCGGTTTACCACTATGCTGGCCTCCACCGCCATCCCCACCCCCACCCCCACATCCCGTCGCCCGCTGCCGGCCGCCGAGCTTAATGTCACACCCTTCATGCGTGCACGCAAGAACGTGGCGGGCGCTCCCAGCGATGTCTCAGGTAGCACTCCGTGTCCAGACGGAATACTTTCATTGCTGACGGGGAAGTGAGCGAATAAACTTACGTATTTTGTGAAACAAGAATAAAAGTTATGATGTTCTTACACAAATACCTCTATCCTGCGTGTGTCAGAAAATTGGACGCAGAAAAATTATTTGAGATATATTTATTTTAGGATGACCTTTTTTTTTAGAAAACAAAAACATGTACGTTCAGTTTCAGTCATCTAAGTAAGATTATAAAGAAATCAATTCTCGTATAAATCACCAACAGCCACTGTTTGAAAGCTGTTGTGAAGGAAATAAAATGATCAAATTAAAAACATATTTTTAATTGTATTGTTTTTTAATATTCGATAACAAAATTGTTATTGATCTTATTAAACGTTTATAATGAACGTAGTACAAAAAGGAAAACAAGACCAGTGTACGTAGATCAAAAAGCACTAATCCACAACAGCAGAGCTATTCCTTTTTCATGGATTACCCAAGGGAACAGTTAAGAAAAGTTATTAGTCCCAGATGACGACCGGTGTTCCATTCAACACGCTGTTAAAACGATGGGGGGTAAAGCGAACTTATACCAGCACTAAGAGTAGTGCCTGGCATGTGCAGGCGGTGTCATTTGTGTGCACGTAACAATGCACGCGTCGCGAACGTGCGAATAAGATGTGGAACACACAAAATAAGTATTACTTAAAAACCTAAATCATACAAAGGGTTCAAGCTACATAAAAAACAATTAAAATGATGTAAAAAATTGTAATGTTATTCTGGTAACATTGCTACTCGCGCTTTTGAAAATATTCTAACATTCTGCAGTTACATTTTTCATTACAAATAAGCGAAAACTTGACTGCTTCTTACAGATGAAGCACTGGCATCCTTTTGTCGTTTCTTATCAGTTTTGATGATATGATGTTTCCTGGCGCGTCGTTTGCAATAGGTCGTAAATCCATAAGTTATAGCTAAACGTTGTATTATGTTATAGTGGTTGGTCCTTTCCTACCAGAAAGTAGGGGATTCGGCTTGCCGGTGACATGTCTACCTGCCAGGTTTCCCCAGAAGAGAATGAGGGAAGGGAAGCGGAGCGAGAAGCGGTTGCAAAGGGAAAGCTTGAGATCTTTCCGCTCGAGGAAATACCATCTCGCCACATACTCACTGCCCAACCAAATTTCACTTTTTCTCGCCATCGCGGATTGCCCATGTTCCTGCTAGAAGCGTCGTTTTTCAGCTTCTGCCGCGTGTTATACCTTGTCAATGCTTCAATATTTCTTTTACACACTCGGACGTTCCCGTTGAAATGTTTTTTGTATAATTCCCTTTATTGTGGTTTGAATCAACCTTTTCTATACTCTGCGCCTGATCTCTCTATTCAAAATTATCATGACTTTTCCATTCCTATTTCGTAACTCATCAACCATCAGTTGTCCTCGACCGAGTTAGCAACAACTATCGTCCCATCGCCTCTTGCCTCTTCAACGTCATTTTCACATCTTCATCCCGTTGTTCCTCACACCCTTTCCCACTCTGCCTCCTCCTCATCTCCATACTCAAATCCTCGCCACCTTGATGCAAAAATTTTTGCGGTACTTTCCGCTCAACGAGCCACGCCCCAGGCCATCTTCCGTTCTCACTGCCGCATTCCACATTCCCCACTCACATTCGTGTGAGTACTCAGATCACCGAGCCTTGTGTACCGCCTCAAACTCACACAAATGGTCCTTATTTCTACCGACGCCTCCACCGCTTTATCCGCCCTCGCCTGTGATCCTTATCGCCCTCCACGCCTCGCGTTCACATCCCGACACTGCTCCATCCCCCACCCCCGTGTTCCCGCCTCCCTTTTCCCCCTTGCGCTTCTAAAACCCTCCCTGCCATTTCATCCATGCGTCGGCTGCTTATTCCTCCGCCTCTCCCCCTACCCGCTCCCCCTTCAATCCTATTGCAACTGCGATTACATTCTATGTGGCCGCCCCATTCTCCTGTCCCCACCCCATGCTACATTTCATCGAATGTTGATAATCTTTGATTCCTTCTTTTAATCCTCGTCCCACACTTTTTTACTCATTTCCGCCTTCCTGCGCCGTTCCGCTCCGCTCTTTATCTAACAAACAAACAGTTTCTGATCTTGCCTCTGCCTTCGCCCTCCCGTTTCAGCAAGAAGCGTCCCTATTTACTGTTCCCTATCGGTACCACCAATCGCTACTGCAGCCCCGCATGCGTTTTTACCTCGGATTTCATTCCGCTTCTTTCATCCTCGCCTTTAATATTCAACTGCCTCCATCGCCCCACCATCCCCATTCATCCACATACACCTATGATCATTCGTGCGTATCCGTCCCCCGACCCTCCCTGACACAGCACCAGGCTCTTCATCCTCCAAACCGCGCCCTCGCGAATCATTCGCCTCAGTTTCCCCCGCCTCACTATCCGGTGACCGCCTGCCCCTTCACCATTCTGGTTGATACCGCGCCTCCGCCTTAGCCCTCCTCACTCATCCATTTCTCCTGAGTTTCTCAATTCTCCTGTCACGGGCCCCGATCCCTTCATCCACACTCCCCTCTGATCTCTCCGTCTCCATCTCCGCACTCTACTGTCATCGCCCTGTCCCTTCCACCCATCTTCGCCCGTTATTCTGTCCTGTCGCTATCCTCACCCTCGCTACGTGCTTCCCCGTTCCGCGTTTCTACCTCACCCCTCACAACTTCAGTCGTCCTTGCCTCTGAACCCCTTCTGTCTCCACCCCCGCATCCTCTACCGTCACTGCCTGCCCTTTCACCCACCCTCACCTGTGATCCTTTTCGTTCTTATCCCCACCCTTACAAACTTCGCCCAACTTGCCCCTCCGCCTCCCTCCTCGTGGAGTTTTCTCTTCCTCCCCCCTCCACCGTCACCTCCCTGGCCCCTTCATCTAAACTCGCTTCTGATCCTTCCCGGCGCACCTCCTCCCCGCCTCCGCCCACCGCCGCGTCTAACTTTACGCCGCTCCCCGGCACGCGGCGGCGACAGTGTTAGGCCGCGACCAAGTACACGGCTTCGTTTTTACGACGCCGACGTCGCGACTGGCTCCGCCTTTCCCGCGGCCCCGGGACGAGGACGAGAGTGAGCCGGAGAGGGCGGGGCGCGCGTGTTATTTTACAATCTGCCCGCGACGCGGCGTGGCGCTGGCGGCGGCATTGCTGCTCGCGCCGCCGCGTAACGAAAGGAAGGAGGTGACGCGCGGAAGGACATTATTGCGCCACCGCGGACGCCCGTGAGAGCGGGGGGGGCGAGGCGATCGGCAGAGATGCGTTTGGGGGAGGGCGGTGGAGGGGTAGTGGGAAAGGGAGCTGAGAGAATCGTCTTAGAATTCAGCACAAGGCGTCATGACCGGATGTATTGGTTTCTACCGCTCGGTGACGTAACGACTCTTTTTTACATGCCTACCACAGTCAAAACTTTAGATATGGTTGGAAAAAAACTAGATATTTTAATAATGCATATTGCGATAACAGGCAATAACCACCGACAACGTAAGTTGTTAAATATGGAAGATGAGGCGAAAATATGAAAGTTACAAAAAAACAAATTGTTGTAATACAACGCGGAAGAAAAATAAATGATCTTCCACAAAGAGAATTAACTGTTCGTCAATTACAGCATTACACAAACAAAACATATTTCGAGTATTTTACCTTCATCTTCAGTGCTTCAACAGGATATTAATGAAAACCATAGTTAACATGGTCAACATGATTAGTGGTGTTGTTTATCACACCGGTGTCATGTTGTATACAATTATGTGTTCCACATTATTTCTGCGGAAACCACCCGAGACTTTTTTAACAAAATATTGTATTTTTACAAAAACTAACCAAAGATCAGATCCTATTTCACAATCGAACTATGTGTTGATATTAAATGCGAAGCCACATTTTCAATCTATAACCATTTTATACAAGTGCAGTAGTAGTGAATATTTTGTTTTCTTACCATCACGCGCACTTTGACAATTTAGAAAGAGCTCTGGGTTTTTAAAATCTGGACGTAAACTCTGTGACATATCAAGCATTCATTCAGAATACACATTATTTGAGATTTGATGCTCAGCTGTGCTTGTTAAGTGCGATGAGTTGCCGGTTACGCATTATAAGCATTCTTATGCCTAGTTATTTCAAAAGTTGAAACAATCATTCTTGCATTATGATGCTTACAAATTCGTAATTTCACCTTACAATTATTTTCTGCACAGGACAGCTGTTATAATATAAAGATGTTTTCTAACCGCGTTTCAAACAAGTGTGAAAAATCTACAAACTTTAAATATATATTGTTTTATAACAGATAAACTTTTTATAGAGAAATGAAATCTAGAGATCAACAATTTTCACATAGAGAACAGAGAGATCTATTTACAGATAAAGGACAGAAGTACATTATAACTATGAAGAGTTCAACAATTAAACCCTGACAGATCTTACATTTCTTTCTCAAAATTTTTCATTTCTTTTAATATCAAATAATGTGTCACAGCTGTGTACCAAAAAACCTATTGAAAACAAACCGTCCAAAATAATCTCCAAAATTATGAGTTTTATCTCTTAGAGCGCATAAATGTATAAATAGCGTTTTTCAAAAACAATCAGAATTTGAGATCTTTATTTATCTCTTGACAAGGACCATTCTCTGTGAAGACACACACACACGATCATAAGGCAGATGATCCAGGAGAAAACCTCCACACTCAGTCGCCTCCGTAGTGCGTCGCAGACCAATAGGCCGCCAATTCCAACGGGATAGTGAACCAAAATGAGCCGTTGAAGATATGGAGAGCAAAAACACAAACGGATCTCGGAAGTCGCCGAAAAGACGTCGATAATGCTGGAACGGAAACCTGGTGAAAGCGAAGCTTTTGAACTACGTATCGCGAGTGCGTAGGTGTGGGCGCGTAGGCAGTTGTTGCTAGGGGCGAACGTCGAGGGGGTGAACGTTGACAAGGCACTACCTTTGAAATCTGCTGCTAGATGTGCGACTGGTCCGAGCATGCGAGCGGGCAACTTGACGAACGGAGACGCGCAAGCGTGCGATTCCGGCGCGATCGCAATGACGGACCATCGGAGTCTGATCGTGCAGACGGACCCTCGACCATCAGGAGCGGACGTGTCTCCCAATCGCTGACTCCGGTCGGTACTGTCGCTCGACGGCGCACGTTAGTCTGGTGTCGCGAGAGACCGATGGACGAAGCCTGTACTTGGCAGCAAAGCTGTACGGAACACACAGGCGTGCATTGTGCGACGCGTGCGCTTGATAAGCGGGCGACATGCGGAGTTCATAATGCAAGTTCGCTGTGGGTTTACAATTACTCACCCGCTAGTATCTTGACCTACCACGACAGCTGAAGCTCTGTGTCGACTGAAGTAACTCTGAGCTATTCTGCGGCCAAGCGACCACATAGTGTGGAAGTGGGTGTTAGTTGCCCAGAACAGCACCAGATTGTCTAGAGGAAAACGTGAGAAAGTGAGTGTCATGGCGTAAATGTGGCACAACTTGAGAAACACAAGCAGTGAGATCTGAGGAAGAGAGCATACGATGAGAAGATCGTGAGAGATGTATGCGTTATCAACTAATGCTCTATGATAGCGAAGACATACATCGGATAAGGCAACATAACATATTCAATTCGAGCACATGGACTTAGTAGAGGGGTGGAGCGAAGCAAACGGTGATCGGCAATCTAGAGAAGCGTAGTCGAGGATGAAAAACTGACTGCACTGAAGAATCTCTGACGCGTCAAATATTTACCTTACGTTGGAGAGCAGTACTGCGTGCATGGAACAACATAAGGTCAAGTCCCGCACACTGGTATCTTGCGCGCGTGTCGACTGAGAAGTCATGGCGCCTGAGTGGAAGGCTACCGGAGTACCTTTAGAGATCACTGCTGTAAACTTCACTCAGAGGAAGATGGTTGATGAGAGCTCAAGAACTAGAGAAGGACATTGACAGACACAGCGAGGATCAGTGACAAACTGAACGAGGTCTCGAAGAGAACTGACGCTTACTCTTGCGACCTAATCTGGTTCAGAAAGCCCAGAGTACACCACAGTGAGCGACAAAAACAATTTTGTGAACACAGCTAGGAGGGTGTGTCTGCTCAGAGCCAGGTGAGTTTTTGGGCATAGTCCTACGGTTAGTGCGACCATACGAGTACACTTACACGCGCGGCGGTTGCAACTTGTGAAAGGTTTGGCTGTTCTGAAGGTGTTTTCATCTTTTGGATGTTGCTAGAAGACAGAGAGACGAGGGCTTGTATTGTTTGCGTGTAAAACCTTAGTGAGGTTCTAGCATTCGAGCAGGGCGAGAAAAGGCGAAACGAGCCGACCCGGCATGCTTTCGAGAGAGTTTGTGGCATAATACGATGTATTTTTTATATATTCCAAATCTTTTTTTCCTCACGTATTTTCTGCTTTTACAATAAAATATTACCCTCCAAGAAAAGGATAAAAAGATGTGCTCCAGGCTCCCACTTCAAAACGTATTAGATGAAATAAAAATATAAATTCGTGCAATAATAAATTTTTTACGTTAGTAAATTAAAACGTCAGGACCAAAATTTTTTCCCAAGAATACAATTTGTGAATTTTTAATCCACAACCCTCAATTTCACAAGATTCCCTCATTTTCTCTACATTGTGACGTGACATTAATAACTGGAGAAGCCTGCCCTCAAAAATATTTACCTTGAAATATTTGACAGTCTTTAAACTCTCAATTTCAAGTTTAGCATCTTCATCACATATCATAATTGTATGTTGATGCTGCGAAGCAGTATACCAGTCCACATATGCAGTTCACGCCGCTCTTCTATTTTGCCTTGTATAAGCAAAGTGCTTGTGAGCACCAGTAATAAGAATCATTACCTTGAAAATGAAATAAAAATTCATAAGCAAGCTAAAATATATCATAAACATAAAGCTAAACAAGTCTGTATTACAATTATATTACACAATAATACATATTACTAAATTTATCAAAACAATCTTATGGAATTATAAAGATACATGTTCATAAATTTGCATTCAGCAATATTGCTGCCTAATTTGCTGACTAAAAACAAAGAATGAATAATAAATAAGAATAATAATTTTAATAATAAATAATAATAATAATAATAATAATAATTATAATAATAATAATAATAATTATAAATAATAATAATAATTCATTAATAATAATTGATAATAATAAAATAATAATTATAATAATAATAATAATAATATAATAATAAATTTATTATTATTATTATAATAATATAATAATAATAATAATTATTATTATTATTATTATTATTATTATTATTAAATAATTATATTATTATATTATATTATTATTAATTATTATTGTATTATTATTATTATTATTATTGTTATTTATTATTATTATTATTATTATTTTATTATAAAAGTGATGTCACTTTCGAGAATATATAAATTCTCTCCAACTTCATATGAAAGTACATCAAAACAAAAAAATATTCCCAAGGGGCCTGTTCCAATAACAAACTTCACTAATTATAACTTCACTGATAACTCAACTTTCAATCAACATCTGAATACAAGTAGAGTATGCAATGGTTTAAGAAATTTTTCTATTAAGTTTTTTCATTGGTTATATCGCCATAAGGTGAAGTACAATATATGTTTGAAAATTGAGGTCACTTAACGGACAGGATTAAATGCGAACACTTTGATTGCACCCATCACAGGGAGTTTATTAAACACCATAAATAGCAAATTGCCCAGAGAATGAGGCATGGGTGCGTAGTAGATCGTTTAGGGGCCACCCTTTATTCAAACAAAAGTCTATGTCCCACCCCATCCTCTCCAAGAAACAAAAATATAATTAGCAGTAATTAGAATTGTAATAATAATTTTTTATATGTTTTGAATGAAAAGAAAAAAAGTTCAGTGGCCCCAAAAGTTCAAGCGTCTGGGCAAGACATCCTCCCAGATGCCCTCACTGTAGTATTAATGGGGAATATAAACATACATACTTCTTTTGCATCCATTACAGTGCCAACACCAAACAGGCAGGGCTTGTTAGGAACTTTGTTAATATCATTTCCAAAAAATCGGCATTTGCCTCTAAGTGTCTTGTGCTAAACTCTTCACCCTAGTTCTTTGAAACAAAGTGAAGATCCAGGTGTTCATTGAATGCAATGTGCTACCAATCAGCGGTCCTATGCCTCCACAAATAACTCTAACTCCTCCTGCTCCTGTATTTTCTTCCTCAAATTCATCACATTCCTGTTGTAAATTTGAAGCATTTTACCATCGGAAGAAATATGAGCCATTTTCAGCGCCGTTCTTATCTATATGCTTAAAAAAAGTTATTCCACAGTTGTATATGGTAACTCTCAGGATGTTCACGAGGGGTAGAGCCTACAAAAATTTTTTATTAAAAGCGGACTTCGTAGTTACATATAATTCGTCATCTATTTTTACTTCAATGAGTCAGTAAACTACCAACATATTCATCCTAGTATTGAAAGTTTTTAACAGTATTTGAAAGAAAATATTTTCCCTCATGTGTGAATATTTCTATTAATTTTATATGCATTGCCTGAAAAGGGGGTCCACCGGCCCAAGTGTAGATGTGAAATTTGAAGAAGTGTATCATGATAGATGTAACAGTGCCACAATTAATTGCGATGAATATTGTGTTACCTGACATATATAATCTTAACCTGTAGGGAAGACCTAAGACGAAAGATATCTTGTCTGGCGTCGCAGTTTGAAAATCATTAATTCTTTTTAGACATAGTTTAGCAGCCTCACTCCCAGAAACCTTATCTGATGTTTTCCAAAATGACGAAGTCTCATTCTTAAATAATATGAGGAATATAAGAGAACCAAATAAGTAATTCTGGCAAAACATGTAGATTATTAAATAACATTGTCAATTCATATTTAATTTTATTAATTAGATCCACACAGCAGTAAATGTTTTACCCTGTCTTGATGAAAATTTATTCTTAAATGTCACACACTTGCTGCTTGTCACCGAAACTAAAACGTTACACAAAATCAGAAAGCACCAAGAAACCACGCAGAACTATGGATAATAAGAAATGTAGGTTCAGATAGTTGTTTACGCCGTGTGCACGATGAAAGAGTTCAAGCGACCTCAGGATAGTGTTCCAGCACTCAGAACTATTTCATAATCTTATCACAAGAACGCCGACCCCTCCCGCCATTTTAAGTACCTAAATCCCCCCCTTGTTGGCTATTCTCGTGTCCTGTCCTGCCTTTCTCTTTTTCCTAGTCTCTTCCAACAGTTCCTCCGCTGTGATGATATCTCACTTTAGCAAGTTCATCGCTATGCATTCCACGAATATTATAATCGTGGTGCATTTTTTGTCTACCACTGCTTTTTTGTAACGTGGCGCGTTCAAGGACTTGCTTCACGTCTTACGATTGGACACGATGCCATGCAAGCAGATATTCCATAAAGCCATTCCATGCCGTGCAGATGTCGTTAATTGAAAAAGGCCCTCACGCGCCAAAAAACCAAAACCCAATATACTAACACGAAAATCGCCCACCATTCTAACGACATTTGATTTAGAGGATTTCTCAAACCAATCATGGAAAAACATAATGACATCTACAGAGAACAGAATATTATTATTATTATTATTATTATTATTATTATTATTATTATTATTATGATTATTATATATTATTATTATTATTATTATTATTATTATTATTTATGTATTATATTATTATTATTATTATTATCATTGATTATTTATAATTATTATTATTTATTATTGTGATTTTTCTCGAAAGTTTTTGCGTTTCACCATGCGGATACCACACAAGATAGCAATATCAAAAGCATGGTAACACAGAACATATTGTGAAAATCTACAACAACAAATGTAGGGCATTCTAACACATAACATAAAATAACTGTTTTCAGATTGTAAAATAAAATAACAGTTTTCCAAATGCTGAATAACAAATACAATTTCAAGAGTGAGCTTTCAAAAAGCCCAACATTTGAATCCTCCGCTTTCGCCTCCCATGCCGTCCATGAATCTCTCTGACTAGTGAGCAGGGTTACTTGATTCCATAACCGACATTCTGAGGCCGATGATAATGCTGCTTCTCCAAGCAGAATTCTTTCCAGCGATCTGCAGAGAGTTTTGGATCGCGACAGCTGCTGATAGTTAACAATTTGGGATTAGTTTCACTACTCGCAATTGTGGTCTTTTATGGCAAATACTAGTTCGTCTGGTATTTGTCCGATTTTAGTCTGGAGTTGTCATCATATTGCTGGTATTTGACGACTGCAACATCAATAAACCGAACTTAATTTGCAGATTGTCCAAAGAGTAATATCCCAGGTAAGTTGCTGCTTGAATCTGTTCTGTTTGTCAGAGATAACTGCGGTCCCGAGATAAACATATGTGTCCTCATTCTAGAACCGGCTTCTGGATGAAAACTGGGGTAGTATGGTGGCATCACTTTGGAGTAGCCTGTGTTTTAGCTAGTTTGGAATGGATGATGTGCGCTTCACGTGCATCGGTGTCTCACTTTATAGTCATCAGTGCGGAGCTAGACAGGCTACAGCGCTGAATGCTGAATGGTTTCATGATTCGACCACACATGCGACATTCATCAGTATAGTGACTCCTGGGCTTTTGATGATATAGTTTTATGTAATTCTTTGTGGAATCACTTGATCTGTGTATTGCTATTCATGGAAACATTTTGCTCTCGGGTAGCAGAATATCCTATACTGAGCCATTTGTACAATTTTCTTGGTTTTGGAAATTGGCTTTGGATTGGCTACTGCAGCAGGATATGCACCGTGGAGGTGCTTTCTGTTTCCAGAATCGATCTCTTTGCCTGCAGGAGGACCTGATGAACTTGGCAGTATCTTGCTGTTAGGATTGAGGGGCGTGTAAGTTGTCATTACTGGCGCTGCCACAAGCTACCTTGTGGAGTAGAGAAGGTGGGCCTGGCCTTTTCTGCAAAAATACTTCCTCGATGGCTATTATCTGTTTGGCATGGCAGATTCGCTGAAGTTTCACGAATCCCACGCCCTCGCCATTTGGCTCGAGGCAGTGTGACTCTCTGTATCGCCACTTTTAGGATGGTTGACAGCCGAAGCGTGGTCATGGTTTGAACGTCGTTACAAGTCTCTCCAGATTTCCTCTAGGTCGCGTTGTGATCATTTAAGAATTACCCATCGAGAAGGTATAATGGAATATAGCATGACGAGTTAAATGGCAAGCGTGAGGTTCGGGAGTTGAGGGAAGTTTTTAACAGCTGACTTGAGTCGCGTTTGGTAAGCTCGTGTTTTAAGTATCTCCTTCAGTTGATGGATGTGCAGATTCATATTCCTATGGCTGAATGGCCCAAGCGTATTTGTAGAGCTCGATCAGCTTCCAGAGCCAATGTTTGTTTCTCAGATCAACAGTCCTCGTGTGTGAGCTCACTAGTGAGTTTACCCTCTTATTTGTTGTATTTTGCATTTGATCAATGCCTAGTTGCAGTATTTTAATTAGTCACCGTGGAGAGGTCTTCAGTAGCTTTCGTGTCATGTTGATTATTATTATATTATTATTATTTATTATGTATTTGATGTATTATTATTATTATTATTATTATTATTATTAAGACAAGCGCCAACATTATATACCCCACCACCACAGTTCAAAACGAGGGCACCAAGTAGAAACGATACTAGAAAGTGATATCCAGGACAAACGGAAAAAGAATAGGGATTCTGTCAGGAGACCTACAGCTGCTAGCTCGACAAACACAAACAAAAACCCTAGTATTTGGCGCCACACTTCAGAGAAGAACGATTTTGCTGTTTCAACCTCGGGTAGAGAGAAAAATTAAGAATGTTAAAAGTGCTGGAAAGATAAGAACGAGAACAAGAGAAATTATTAAGAACATCTAAAATGTATCGAAAAAAATAACCACACGTTCTGTCCTTAGCTTTGTTTAGTTACGAATGGGAAAACCCTGGATTCTCCGTTGTATTTTAGCCAGTGGATGCGGATGGAAAATGTTTTCGACTTTGTCTACAGAGCAATTAACAAACTCATCTCGTTTCTGTACGACCTTGACAAGCCCTGTGCTACGGCGACTTTACACGTGTTGGATATTATATAGTGGTGAAACCATGCCGCTTCGTACAAGATTTTGCAGGTGACCAAGGATGATACCATAAAATGTGGGAGCGATGACCATTCCACTGGAAAGTGCTAAGTTGCTTTTGGGATAACGGGGTTGCATGCGCTGGAATTTATTTGAAAGGGGCCAAGCAAAATGCCTTACCTGTTATCCGTGGCCGGCTGTTGAGCTTCTTCAGGAGTGAGTGCACTGTTGTTGAAGGAGTACAGTGTGTGATCTACTTAAAATACTAATAATACAAATTGACTGGAATTATGAAGTCAAACCGCGTTGAGAATGGCGGGAATACGTTGTATTAAAAGAAAGAAGAAAAAACAAATAAACAAATGTCTCCTTTCACCGCACTGTGGTCCTCTCGTTTACAGTTATCTTTTGTATTTTAGTTCAATTTGACTAATTAATGTTAATTAGTCCGGTCACGGCGGGGGCGGGGGGAGTTCGTCTAAGGCGCCGTGCGGCGCCAGAGCTCAGGCCACCGCGTGTAATGCCTCAAGGGAAGCGGCCAGTCGGCTTGCAAAGCGACCCGGGAGCAACGTATTGTTGGTTCCGTTGCGCGAGTCTGGCAGTCGCCAAAACGTCGCCTTTATGCAGCGGAATGTCGGACTCACACAATTGCAACCACCCCCATGAATTACGTATCGCGGTTGATTACAATGGGTGCCCAGCGCATCGTGTCGGCCAAGTCGCCTCAACGTTGGTGAAATATTAGTCTGACAGTAGTTCTACTGGCAAATCTGTATCGCCCTCGATGTGTGCCAAGAACACATTGGTCTTAGTGGCTACGAAACCACTCCACCATCACCTTGTGACACATGCTTGGCTACTGTGTATAATTTGTGCGAGCTACAAATTCAAAGCTGACGCATTTGATAACGGCAAACTAAAATCGGATATTGTTATCCGTAATTTGGTGAGGTAAAAAACTCAATCTTCTTGTAGAATGTTGCTTTGCGGCGATTCCAAAACGCTAACTGAGTGGCAAAGGACAAGTCCTAAATACAAGAGTTTGGAAACTGAAGATTACCCGAAAAAATTGTGTGTTAAGGAACTTGGCTATATGCTCCAGGTAGGAAGTGAAAGGACATTCTCGTGATTGGAAACAGCCTACCTTTCACACAAAAACCATTGAAGAGGACCGCATAGTTCCCTAGAATCTGCTCCTTAAAAAGCTTGGATTGCAACCTGAAGTTAGACTTTATAATCAACCGACTTCATGAACATTCTTATAGTCGTTGAATTAGTAGGAATAATAAAATAATAATAATATTAATAATAAATAATAATAATGATAATAATAATAATAATAATATTTATTGAGTCACTTATACTATTGCCCAATTCGCGAGTCACTTCCATATGCCAAGTCATATATTGAATGTATCCAAAGAAAACGACAACCAGGAGCCGATCTCACACATTTGCTCAAAAGGACCAGGGAAAGACTGGACTAAAACTGGGAGCGTGTAAAGATTATTGCTCTAGAAAAGTATATTACAATATATTAAGATAGTTTATATAGTTCATAAATCATTATATTTTTATTATTAAATTTTGAATAGAATTGAGAAAGTATGGTTTACAATACTATTGTATTGGCTTTCCGAATATAATTTAAAGACTAGCTTGAATAAAAAGTTACGGCTATATTGTGAACAAAATATAATTGCCTATGGTTGTCAGTATCTCACAAGTGTTAGGTCTCGTGAGCGTTAAACTTACCTGTTTAATGCTTTGATTTTGTCAGTTTCCCTATTTTTCAAATATCCCTCTTCTCGCCCCTAGGCAGGCGGCGGAAATGTCAAATTGACCTGTGCACGTGCCTGAATCTATCTATGGGACAGAATTATTACTCGAAATTGCGTGCATGGGACGTCACCGCTGGTTTTGTTGGTGCACGGATATAGGTTTAATGTTGTTTCATTGACTCGAAAGTAACCATTAAACGCGTGTGTAGATCTTTGCAAATATCATTAGCTGG
Organism: Gryllus bimaculatus; assembly: GCA_017312745.1. NCBI lineage: Eukaryota > Metazoa > Arthropoda > Insecta > Orthoptera > Gryllidae > Gryllus > Gryllus bimaculatus. The sequence continues at coordinate 1,986,376 of BOPP01000096.1, read as the reverse complement.
AAGATTGCGAATGTGCTAATTTAAATTGCAGTTATCAAGTAAGTTGAGAAGTGAAGAATTAGTGAAGCAGTGTTGTGACGTTTCCGACGTTGATCTATGTTAGGTTAGGCTCGTCAGATTTACTCTTCTCTGATTGAAGTCAGAAGTGGTTCGTTGTGTTCTTCTGGAAAAGAGAAATTTTGTCTTGAATCGAGACATCGTGTTCATTCAATAGTAGAAAGTATGAAGAAGGTTATGTTTCATAATGTTTGTTCAATTTTTATACCCAATGCACCAATACTGCTTACAGAAATAAGATAGTTTCTTATACCATGGCACAAGCTGTTGTGGCAACAGTCAGGTGCGGCGAAAGCCCTGCTGTAGAAAGGAATATTCATGATGCATGCTGACAAAGACTAACACCCAATGATGAATGCAGCCAGTAATTAAATTGCTGTTCATTTCTGGTACTTGCACCATCCCCACCCCTCAACACATGGTTTTGTGCCTTCATCCCAACCTTCTTTGCCATGTGATTCAACTACAAACAGGTGAGAAATGTTTCATTTGAGGACAGAGTGCATTATACCATCACAGATTACCGGAGTAAACTTAAAACCTTTATTGAAAACGAAACATTCTCAGTGGGACACATCATTCCAATAGACTTTTTGCCATAGCAAATGCTGAGCTTTTCCTAAATTCTATGGCAACTTATTATTCCTGATTTCTGCTTAAATAGAAACCATCAAACAGAACCAAAACTCTACTGAATGGATGATTCTGATTTAATTTTGATGTTGTACGCTTTGATGCACCCTTCCTCCAATTTTATTGTATTTTTATTTTCATTTTGATTGGTATGAACGCCGTTAAAGATAAACATTATTTTTGGTTATAGCTCCATCGACCATGCCCTCTACTCCAGTAAGCCCAACTCAAAATGGTGATCCTCAAATAATTAAAATCACAACAGTCAAATAATTGAAACAATTAAAAAACTGCGAAGCATTTCTACATATAAATGCACTAAGCAGCTCATGGTATGAAAAACTGGAAATAAACATTCCTAGAGACCCAGTAGACACAGCCGTTAGTAATTTAACCATAGCACATGTTTGATAAATTGTATTACTTGTATAATTGTAAGATATACAATATTTTGTATTAAATATTTGCTGCAAAATATATTATTTACAATTAGATGAAGTTCAAATGCGCAGTGTATTTCCTATTCTGTTTGCAGAACTTAGTGAAGCTCAGATTGAACCAACTGCAGGGAATACATCAGAGGAAGCTACTCAAATGCATTTGCTTCGCCTTTCAAGATCCTTGGCCCCAGCCGATTTCTATTCACGATTGCTCGAGACTCAGGTATAGGACACAATTATTTACTTTGATTTTGTATTGTTAGAATCTACAAGTGCTGGTGTTTAAAAATTTTGGAATTCTCTTCATGTTCTGGAATATTTTTTCAGCATGCTTTAGGAGAAGCGCATTTTTCCAGACTTGCGCACAGAAATCCCAGAATACAAGAAGTATTTTGGTATATTAATGCTGAAACTCAGAGGAAACTCCTTACTAAGAATGGTAGAACATCTCGTTGGGCGAGCTCATTTGAACTTCTTTGTTGTCATCAGTTAATACTTTTATGCTAACAAAAACAATTGAAGATACCTTGCTACTGTCAGGACAATATGAAACTGCCTAAGGTAAATCGTAATAGCGCATACAATTTTAGCCGCTCTTACAAATTTAAATTAATAATTTTTTCTCTTTGCGTAATCTATATGTACATAATAGGTCATAAATTCACTTAGTATGGCAAAAAGCGAATTTTAAACCTAGGGTATATGACAAAATTGACATTGATATATTCATTGCGTGTACTCCCAATTTGTTAATAAATTACCATATCATACAAAATAGTGAACCATTGAGTTTTATCAATTGAGTATTATAGTGTTGTATTCTGTAGAGTCCCCTAAATCCGGGCACTAATTGCTTCTCATAACCTGCAGTGTATTTCATTTCTATTTTAATTGCTCTGTTGAGTGTATTTGAAATTCAGTGTAACACTGTATTCATACCTTATATAGTTGTTATTACCTTCCCTTAAAGTTGTAATAGTATCTATGATATTATCTGAAATGTAAATCTAGATATTTGCATTAAGAATAAGATTTTGGAAAGAAATTACTGAAAATTCATGTACTAGGGCGGAAATTTTCATGATGTGCAATATTATTTACACTAAAAAATTGAAATTTTCAGGATACGAATATTATGCTTACCGAAACTGATCTTGAGCTTCTTGCCCAGGCTCCTAAGGACCGAAAGCAAATTACTGCACGATTAGAACGAAGCCCAGCATCATTTATGAACTTCACCAAGACAGACTTTGAAAAAATGAGGCGTCAGATGTATCCATCAAGCTCAAGTTCCTTTGATGAAAATAGCAGTAAGCTATTTCATAAAAACTAACAATAAAACTAACCTGTTCTAAAACTTCAACTAAATCTTTTTCAATTAATAATTAGGCTTGAGTTCTTATGTTATAGAAAATTTGATATTAATAGAAAGAAATCGTATATTTAAATCTTGTTATGTCCCAGTTGGCCACCATGGTTTACACTGCTCATGGCATGGTTCATATTCTAAGTCATAAAATCAAAATGCGGTTTATCTCAAATGCTTTGGACTCCCTCGCCATTACATTTAAAATTAATAAGATAAATATAAATTTTATTTAAACTGCAATTGCGGTGTAACCCAAGGTGCCAGCTAATTACTATAAATTAAAGCGTCAATATAAACCCTAACAATGCATAATTATATAATGATAATAGTAAAAATGATGGTACAAAATAATAAGTGACCAATAATAACAAACTATAAGATTAACAATATGATAAAAATAATAATATATTTCAAAAACTGACTCTTAAAACATTAAAAATTACTTTAAGAAAAAGAAACTCTGTTATTATTAATCTAATTCCAAATGTTTTTGTGTACAATTAAGACAACACTGCTTTGGCATTGCACTGCAACGTCACTTCACTATGACCGCTTAAATCACTTCCTTTGTTATTTCTCTGCTCTACACTGCCATACACACACCTCACTTCACAATATATCACTTATGCAATTGCTCTGTTAATACTACCTATTCTTAGTTAAGCTCCCTTCATTTACTTATTAATACCACTAAATTAATTTTCCTAAAACTGATTTGACGCTTCGAGAAAGGGGTATCAAGGTTTTTGCAGGCAATCACTTCCATTTCGTCATAATCGTCTGATTTGTGAACGATAATTAAACCAAGACCTTGATTCAACATCTTCACTCCAATTGATATTCGTTACATGCCAACAAGATAATCCTTTTACTTTATTTATCTAATAGACATGTGGATTAAATTTCAAGATTTCGCACACAAAAAAATACACCCAGACAATATACAATACAGATAATACACCGCAACAAGAGGATGATATTGTTAAAAAAATGTACCAAATATTCTTTCACCACGACATTTATATACAAATACAGTTCATAAATGTCACTTCTAGTTGAATTCATAAACCTATAAGTTCTGCATTTTTAGCCCCAAAAGATCCGACTACATTGAGACCAGTTTCCAGTTTTTCAAACTGAGACTGAACAAATTCAAAAACACTTGAGTAACAAAAATCAAGAAGTTCAATATATCCAGTAGCGCATGCCAGATAGATGTAGATGTAGGCAAGACTAGAAATAGTTGCTAACTACAACCATGTAAATTGACAATTGCAAGAATATTCTTTTCTAAATGACATTTATAAGCTTCTGTAACCAAATTACCTTTCATAATTACGAATTAAAGTTACCTTTCATTTTACTATCAGATAAGCAATATGTGAATCAGCTCGTCTGGCACTTGGATTCCAGATTGTGTAATATTTGAAATTAGCAACATGATTAGTCTTCATTTCTAATATTTCAACAACAAATTATTAAATGATTAAGTCTTGCATGTTCTTTGTAGTTACTAAAGTGAAATATGAATATGAAAACTCTAAATGTTTTTCAACTTCTTTGCAATGAGGCGAAAAATAATTGTTATGTTATACTACACTTATTTATTAAAATGACATTGGTATGAATGTAAGGGATGCCATAAAGGTAAGAATGTATTAAAACAAATACTTTTTCTGGGCTCTGTAAGTAAGCATTATAAAAAAATGGTTAAAGAACAGAAAACAAAAGTACACTCCTAAGCAGAAGAAGAGGAAAGGAAAGTGACGCTATGCTTGCATGGCAGTTACTCGCCATGAAACTTTCCATTGTCTTGCTTTTATAACTATGTTGTTTATATACATTGTCCACCCACTGGCAAGATTCCTTTAAACAAAACTCTCTTACTACCCTTGTCTCCTCCACTGTGAATTTTCTCTCTCGCCCAGAGCGACTCGAAGTGCCTGTTTAAATGACTTCCCTTAAGTTGAAATGCGCTTCTCTTCTTCAAACCATAAATAAGATTGATTGTTTACATGAAAACTCATTATACTACTTGTTTTCTTATTACTCATCTAATGTAAAACTAAATTGGAATGAAAATTGATTATACATTTTAATTTTAGTAAAACATAGTAACTTTTTGAACATTTAATTTTTAAATAATTTATTTGAACTTAAGAGAATGAAACTGGAAAAAAAATAACTCAGAGCTTTTGCTACTTAAGATATGGCTGTTTTCTCTCTCTTCTTTATTGATTCACATACATGCCACAATAATTTTGGTAGCTTTGAATACGGACAGTTCATTCAATGGAAAGAACAAAACTACCTCTTCTCTGTCTTGACCAATTTTAGTTTGATGTTGCATGGTCTCCATTGTGGCATGTTGCAATTTAGTTTATGTTGCTTAGGGGTCTCAATTGGCATCTCTCACATGAAACATAATTACTTTCAATTTTAATTGAAAATAGATATAAATCATGTTTTGAAGTGCATATGATGTAAGATGTACTACAGTGCTACAGGCCCTTGTTCGGTTCCTTGTGGAAACTGCCTTGAAAATCAGAGTTTAATCTTAATGTTTTATTTTTCTATTCTAAAGCAGTTTGTGCTATCAAAATCCAATTATATATACACAACCACTGTAATTTAATAACTACCTTTAGTACTCTGACCATTATTTTAAAAAGTTGTTTCATTTCCTCTAATATTGCTCATTTCCTTTCTAAATTCTCTAGTTGTTCTTGTTTTATTCTTTTGTTAATTTACTTAGCATAACATGATTTGTATGGGTGGCTTAAATTACGGACTAGAGGCCACAATGTTTGACATTTTTCCACTAAAACAGTTAAAATTCATACCTGCTAGCAGAGGTAAAATAGAATATTCTTGTGGGAGGAAAGAAGCAAATTCATGATTTAGCAAGACAACATTGCCAGAAAATAATGATGGCTTGAAAACAATTGTGCCTCTTTGAACTGTCATTGAGAGAGACAGCTTGACTTTACAAAGTTTTATAGTTAGACGGAACCAATGATTCGGCCTTTAAGAAAATTGCTTCTTAGTCTCTCGTTATAAAAACAAATAATAATTAAAAAAAATTATACACTTCTAAACTTTGTTGAAAAAGCTCAACAACAAACGAAAATTATGTTTTTCATTTTTGTTACATGTTATTTTTGTTTCATACAAGAACTTTTACAGAAGCCTCAATTGCAATAAATTTTTCACCCAGTGTTTAGTGAATCATGCAGTTTCCAGTTTTCTATCTGTTGTTAATTGTATGCTTTTTTAACCTTCTGTTGCGGCATTGTCTTTGATACTCACCAAATGCAGTGCCCCACAGAAGCACTGCATGCTGCCTCTAGAAAAACAGACTTTTAGCTACCTTTCAAATCCTTCTATTATTTAATTGTAAGAAGGAGGCGGTGAAAAAAAAAAGTCACAACAATTCATCATTACATTTTTAAAGTTAATTACATTTTTACAAAATCCACAGGAAATGTGACTAGTTTTAGGTATAGAATAATAAATAACACATCGTTTCAGAAAACCTTATAAAAACATATATAAACAAATTAAATAAAAGTAAAATTAACTTTCAACTTGCTTATTAATAGTCAAATTAATTTCAATGAAGCAGTGCTGTAGGCTTTAGATAAGCTTCAATTGTTTTTCATCAAGTCATTTTCAAGTAATCAAAGATGATGGCCCGATTTCCTCCTTATTTATTAGATGTGTCAGAGTTACTGTAATTACACTTATAATGGTAATAAAAAAAATGAGGAGAATTGTATAGATGGTCTTTAGAAGGATTTGTAGGAAATACAAATAATAATATAGTTGAATAACTATGCGTTCCTCTAGTCAGGTATTATTTTATATAACTGTATTAACTGTCGATAAATATTTAGCATTGCGAATTTAATGTCAGTAGCGTGTATTTTAACTGCCTTTTGGTACAAACTAGCAATAATTTCTACACTAAAGATTTTATTTCAGATCTTTTTATTTTTTCCATAGTTTGCTTCAATTAAAAATATTTGAAAATTGAGAAAACAGTTCCTTGTTCACTTTTTAGCAGTTTATCCAAGATTGTGATCTATTTAGAAGGTTTTGATGAAATTTTGTGGGATTTGCAACCGATAACGTCCTCAATCTGTTCGTTTAATGTGTTGCCGAATTAACTGCATTAATTTATTATTTATGATGCTTTTTGAGTTATTACATTTCTGTATTTTAAATTATGTATAATAAAGTTTTGGTAAATTTTCAGCATTAACGTGATGCACAACAGCTATTTGCTTCTTCCACAATGCTGTGTTTCTGCCCTTACTTTTTCTGGCAATCAAACTGCCCTGAAGCCAACCTTAAAACAATTCAATATAAAAGTTGAAGTCACCCAATTCAGCAATGCCCTCCTATGGCTGGAGCAATAGTACCCACCCAAGTTGTCACAGCCACGGCTCCAACATGGTATCTCGTCCCTGCTCCACTCGATCACTTACATTGCCCATCTTTCTCACCTCGCTGTTGTGGTCTGGCTGGGATATTACGGCAGGCTCGTTTGCTTCCAGGAAAGCTAGATCAAAGCTCTTCAGCGGTAGATCAGGCTGTTCTTTTAGAGAAAAGTCGTGAATTCATTTGAGTTTGAAAATGGTGCATTTTACTCATTTCCTTTCCTGGGATCTTAGTAAGAGACTGCTAGATTGCGAAAGGAAAAAGTTTGTTTCATGTAATCGTATTCAGCCCATCTATGTTTGCACATTTTTATGAATTGCATTCATATCATGACCAAATTTTACTGAAAAGTGTGTTCTTAACAAGCATCCCAATTTTATATATGATAGCATCACGTACCTGTCTTCATACTGGATCAGAATTGTGCTGTTGCATAAATGTTTAATCACCATTAAACAATCAAGGAATGTTATCAAATGTTTGTGGTTACACTGCATTGGATGACCTCAAGGGTCCAGAATTCACTGGAATACTTACATATGAAGAGGATATGTACGATATGTAATAATGCCTCTATAGAATTGGAGTGTGTGAAATAATTGGCAGCAGTATGTTCTGAACTAGTCTATACTTCATACTTAGTTGTGTAAGAATAATGTTGAATCCTTTTGATATTATATTTGTTCCAAAAAAAAAAAAAATGACACATCCTTGATTCATAAAATGTCAAAAATGTGTAGTATGCAAGTATAAAATGTCAGTCTTGTTCTTCAGGTAAGTGATTTTAAGCTTTTACTTGAGATACAATTTTTTTATCTTTAGACAAATTTAGTTTTCATGATGTGTGATCCTTGCAAAGATAATTGGAAAAGGAATGTATACAGGGTGCTGACACCAAAGCTTCAGGGGCTTTGTTCTTATGCAAGAAACCTTTTTACATTTGTTTATTTTGTGTGCAAGAAAAAATGAGTTAATTCATTGGCTAGTGATTCAGGACATCTGCTTCTGGTTTAGGACAAAGTATAATTACTCTTTTAATATTTGTAGTGCGTCGTGAATATGGAGTGGTCGTTCTGATGTGTTTGTTACGTGGTTTCCTTTATATTTTGTTGTGTGGTATTTATTTTAAAATTTTCCTATTGTGGAAGAACTTGAGTAATTCAGTATTATGCCTGTGGATCATTATTATTTTCATTGAACATATCTTTGGAACAGTCTGGAATTGTTAATTTGATGTAGATTTTGGGGAAAAGACTGCTGATGGCTGTTCCATGGTATCCACCATATTTCATTCCAGCGATTATTAGTATACTCATTCTGATATTTGGACTTTTGTGAGACAACAATATGTATTCAAGTACAGTTTGTAACTAAATGTCTCCAACAAGTCCAGTCACAATTAGGTGGTTTGTGCCCCCAATGTGATCTCTAATTACAGTGCTTATCTGGCAAAATTTTTGGTTTTGTTTATCATAGATGGTCTTCACACATTAGAAGACCATTTAGAATCTACCCATTCTACATGCTTATCTTGTTGTATAATATTAGAACTTAGGCGAAAAGAAAATGATAAAAAAAATAATAAATGAAATTTTGGATGGTGGCACCAAGTTTGCACACAGGAAAGAAGAACAATTATCTATCTCAAGTACTTGCCGTCACGAATTTTGACTATAAACATACACTGAAAGAATTGAATATAAAATGGTTAGTTTGGCTTAGGCAAAGAAATGTTGACTGAATTATTAAGTTTGCCAGAATAATCTAGTCAAAATGCTGTTTGTGCCTGGCGG
>BOPP01000096.1:1917404-1957436 GCA_017312745.1 Gryllus bimaculatus | reverse complement strand
CCATTACATACAACCCCCCATTACATACAACCCCCCATTACATACAACCCCCCATTACATACACACATACACAGATCGCCAACACCTCACTCACACAATCGCCGGGGAAAGCGCGACGGAGCTAGCAATCAGTAAGATGTTTCAGTTCGTTATGGTGGCCCGGGGCGCCTGGAATTTAAAGTGCAGTTTTACTTTGGGGTTTAAAGAGTCCGTTATGGAAATGCACCCGGTTTGCACTTCTGGCGGCGAGCGCTCAAGTGCCTACTTTGCATGCAAATCTGCAGAATGGGTACCTTTCTGTGTCCAAGGACGCGGCGCGGCGTGCCGTTCCGCTGGCCGAGCGCCTGCGCGTCCCGTGTTTCGAAATTATTCAAGGTAAATGGCGAGCGAGAGGTGTTGCAGACGGATACCGGCCCTTCGCAACGCGTCCCGCAGGGCGGAGGCCGACGCCGAAAGGCCGTACTCTGGGAAGCGCGCGGGCCAAGTGGCTTCGTGCAAGCCGGCGCGCGCTTGAGGTCTTGTAAACAGAAAGTGCAGGAGGAAACGTTCGGATGAACTCGCACACAGCGGTGCTCGCGAGCAATGGAAAGAAAAAGATGCACCTTCATGTTGATAAAAGATTCAATTTTGTTTTTCCAGGTGCAAATGAAGTAAAGATATGGATACCAAGCTATTTTATATTCCAATAAAATGAACACACGTGTTTATTATAGGCAATACCACGAGCACTTAGGAAATTGTCGATAAATTCCCGACTCTGGTAGCGAGAAGAGGATTTATTTGAATTTCCAAAGCACGAGTGTTATTTAATAGGACTATTCCACGAATTAAATTATCTCCAACAGAGTTCGAAAAATGCGCCAAGTATTGAAAATAGTTGAAAGCTATGTTAAAATCACCTGCAATGCAGCAACCTATGTATTATACTCACCTAAGATAGACGAGTCACAGTTTCATTTATGATGTGCCAGTAGAGAGAAAGGGGTAAGAAAAATCGGATAGAAAAAGCGATAAACCTTTTGAGATACATCGCACTGGTAGGGGCATTTTGAATGCATAGTTAATCACTAATGGTTTAATTTCAAGACTGAGTTCAACAGTCACTGTAATCGACTATTACCAACACATACGCAAACATTTGCTTGCATATGAAAAATCAAAAATTTACAAAACTGTATTTTTTTTATTTGGGGCAATACCGTGGTGAGTTTTAGAAAGATCTGCAAGCTCTGTAGTGTCAGCCAGAAATTCTGAAGTGCTAGATACGATGAAGAAAGTTGTTTAAGTTTGAAAGTGATTGTGAAGTCTAATATAATAATATTTTAAATATTATTATTTAACAATATTTTGGAAAATATATGGGAATGCTATACTTTAGAATCTTTAAAAATGATATAAAAATCAAGTTATCGCCATTAAGTAGCAATGCATACTTTAAATATAAAAAAGGACTACATGTGGTATTTTCATCCAAATTTAACAGCCACAAGTTAAAGAAGTAAAAAAGTTATTTTTGAAATTTTATCAAAGAATAGCTGAATTAATTTTAGTGAAGGGGAAAATCGTAATAATATTGGTAAGGTAAGATCGTCAGAATAAAATAATGTAATTTTGAAGCAAGATTGTATCGGTTAGAGTTTGGAAGAGGAAAAGAACGCAAGCACTGCGTGATAGGTATGATGGAAACACGAATTGATCAAAATGTCGAGGGTCAGAGCGAGGAAAGTGGTTTCTGAGACGTGCGGCGGGTGTAGATATTGAGATGAAAGTACCGGTTTCCCCAATAATTTGACTGAAAGAACAGGCAAGGATCGTGAAAGGTTAGCGATTGTAAGAGGAAAATAAAAGAAAATGAGGATTTCATCAACTCCTAATGCAAATGGATGAAACTGACAGAAGCACGTAAGTGGCTGTAGTTTTCAGAGCAAGCAGAAACAAGCAAGATATTTATTGACGAAATATAATAAGCGGTCGCAGGGAAATAATATATAACGGTGATGCTTCAGTAAAAATTAATGCAAAGAAGTACTGAGAGTGCAGAAAACAATATGATAAATTTTGAAGAAAAATGCAAAAACATGTTTCTATTCAAGGCTGAATACGAATAGAAAAGAAAATAGTAACGAAAGGATTCATTCAAGGGTAAGAAGTATTGGAAAAAACTGCAAAGTCGCAGAAATTACTTTTGAAGTTTCAAGAAACTTACATTTTCTTTTCACAACGCTCTTAATTCACCTATGTGTGTCGAAGCGGTTAGGAATTTTATGAATCAGTAATAAAGAATATGATACCTCAGAATGTTAATTCATGCAACTCTCAAGAAACATTGGATACCGTCATTTCGTGCATTATTTCCCAGAATCAGTACAAAAACAAGTTCAGTGTTAGCTAGCTGGAGAACAAAATTACATGCATGTGTCTATTGCTTAAAATAACTGCTCGCGAATAGACATTTTAAGAATTAACTAAGTTCTTGAAATGAAATTCAGTAGAATAAAAAATTAAGAATATACATTATTCACGTAATTTAACAACTTTGGTTTGCACTATATTTGATGATTAACGGCTGTTTCCTACAAATTGAGATCAACTTTTTTATCATTTCGTAAAACTACTAAAATATTTGTTTTAATATGGAGTTATAATTTACCTTCAAAATTCTAGCATTTATAATTAGCTTCACAATATGCAAAATATTAATAAAACAACATTTTGGCAACAACAAAAAGGTTTGTTGCAAACATTTACGGAAGAAAAATAGTGCATCGTAAATAAGCTTGGGAAATTTTCTCACGGGAGAAAATAACAATAAATGTTCTGTTTTCTTCGCAAGAAACAGTAAGGGCATGCCCTTATTCTCAGGCGCCCGGGAATCTGTAAGGGAATGTCTCGAGAGTTGAGAACTTTCCGTTTCCCATTTTCTCATTCATTAAAATTTCATTAAAATCTGGAGGAAGCTGTCATCTTCTTCAAATCAGATGGAAGGTTATCAAAGACGTTTACTTTTGTTAATGAAAACTGATGACGAGAAACGGACAAGGATATAAATCTTTCCGTAATTTCTGGAGACTAGAATTGGATGAGTTCCTTTACGGAGCAAATAAAATTTCCTTGTGTTAGTGACGTTACAAAAGGAAACAATTATTTTGTAGTTAAATGTCAATGAAATCAACTAGAATTAATCCTTGGGCCGATAAAGATTGTTCACTGCCTTCCATTTAAAATCTAGGTTTTGTCAATGCTGTTTTTTTGTTTTGTTTTGTTTTGTTTTGTTTTGCAAAATGCATTCTCTTTTTCCCCAGAGCCTCTAGTGTTAATAATTCCCAAATTGGACGCGCACATTGCAAAGACGATATGTTGTGGTGGGACGAGTTTCTGAGTTGCTCAAAAAGTAATTTTTCGTATTCTCACTTCAAAACCCGTATTTGGCGGAGCATTTATACGCCACAAAGGTGAGTTTTGGCTGCCTAGGCCAAGAATTGAATTGAATTGAATTGAATTGAATTGAATTGAATTGATGCCCTATTTTACGTGGCGAGACTCGGGCCATCAGGCCCTCTCTTCCGTCTGACCACGCAAATTCGCTACGCTCCTTTCACCAACTAGCAGAGAAAGGTCTTTCTTGGGCGAGAAACAAGCAATTTTTGAATTTAGCTCAGATACGTCATTTAGGCTTAAGGGTCTTTTGCATGCAAGTAAATCTACTAACATGGGAAGGCCGGCTTTACTTCCCCTCCGAAGGAAGGCGTACGAAGGATTTTTTCTCCCTTAAAATCCACGGCTTCGATCGGATTTGAACCCGATCCAACCAGTGCGATACGCTAACCGTTACACCATCGCCGCGCGCTAGAATGAAATTCAGAGGACGATTATGGCTACGTCAAGTAAATAAGACCAACTACAAATGTCTGTTGACACGTTGGCAAAGAAAATTTATTATTTTTCGAATACAGAAAGTTTTTAACTTATTTATTTTTAATATTTACAATAAAATCACAATTATATGTTTTAAAATACCGTGTGGCCCACCTAATATGATCCCTTCAATTTTCTTCTGAACCGTTGTAGATGCTGAGATGCGGTTTTCACTAAAACTACTATATGCAAGGGGCACATATGGCCATGCACAATATTATTCTATTGCATTTTTTATTGCAGAAATATTGACCCAACTTCTATTTTTTTAAATGAAAACCTATAGATGTTTTAGCTCATCATGACAAGCGTGAAGAGACGAGTTCATATTGTAAATATGCATATCGCCATATGTTACATAACAAAAGTTTCGAGAAATTGAGAGTTTTAAGGACGCACGCCGACTGCTGGTTTCCGTAATCTGAACGAGAAATTCTGGGTGATATGCTTTTATAGATTTTCTACACTAGCTTGTCATCTACAGTACGATTCATTTATTCGTGAAGATAACGTAAATCAGCGGTTTCATCCAATCAGGAGTAAATGTGTCACTACAGTGATGTCACAATGCAGATGTTCAAGCCCTCGATTGGATGAATCGGTGAACAGTTGATTTACCTCAAGTGCAAGATTAAGTAAATCCTAATATAGTTCGAATTCAGTCGCTGCCTGGAGGAGAATTCTAGCAGCCGGCTGTTCTAATCAGTACAATATTTTTCTGTGGTTTCTCCGACCAACACCAAGCGAATGTCGGAGCAGTACCCTAACAAACAGGCCACGGACCACGCACGATCTTTCCTTCTTCCTTGCCCTATCCTCACCCCCTTTCACACGCAGACCTTCAGGGCCCTATAACTCCCATATAACGTGGTGGAAACCATTATGGTGGTGCGCTCTGCTGCATCACCTTCTTTACAGGAACTAAAACAGGAACTGCTGCCAACGATACTTTTAACGTGCGTGACTGCTGCGTGAGTTCGCGGGTCGCAAGCAGGATCATAATGTTACAAAAGATAACGTCTACGTTCGCGCTTTTCTCAGAGGTTTCTTACAAGTAGACATTATGAATAATTGTACATTTAGAAGACACTTTTGTATTTCTCACAAATTAGCCAATTTGTATGTGGGAATGTTGGTGAGCCTAACTGCAGCTGCACCCGGCGACACTAACGCTCCTATAGTAGCAAACCTCGAGCTTTGTCCCCCAATTTTGATAGAGAGTTGCCGGGCCCTGCAGACCTTCACTAACACACACTACACTAACACACATGCTGGCAGTCCGATCTCGAGCTTTGAACGTGACCCGGCCCGAGGTGGTGCCCGCTGGTGGGAGGTGTCTGGTTGAGGGAAACCCCGCTAGCCGAAGGTAGGGCCGGCGCCGGATCTCGCCATCAAGCGGGGGAAGACACCACCACCTCTCGAGGAAAAACATGCAATACACGTAAGGGACTAATGACCTTAGTAGTTGATGCGTCCGGGATCACCAGTAAGGACTTTACATTTTATTTAGCATGATGGTAAATCAACCTCCCATTAATTAACAAAGTATTACTACTATGTTTACTAACTAAGCTACTTATTCCTTTACTGTAATCTCTCCCCGTCGAAATTGGATTTAAATCCTCTGCTTTCCGACTACCATAATATTTTAGGATTATCTAAAAGGATTTCTCAAATCTCAAGATTAGGACATACAGTCCTTTATCATGAAGAAAAAAATCTTTTGAATGTCTTTCATGTCTGACAGAAGCAGCAAAAATTCACAACTTCCATTAATATTTATTTAAAATTAAAAAGAAAATTTTATTGATACGCTTCTAAAATTAATAAGTTTTGTTACATTTATGTTGATGCTTTTTTTTCATACAATGTCCCTCAAAGTTGTATTTTAAATTGGTAATTACCTGAATCGGTGTACTATATCAGGAAGAAATAATTTGCTTACCTAGAACAAAGAGAAAGCAATATTTTAGAATATTTGACGGTAGACTCAATAATTAAATATTATCTTTCTTTCCTTACTAATATTAATGAATAAAGAGTAAATAAGATACATTAATTAAAAGTAAACAAATTTTTGAATAAATGAACATGGATTCTCAGCAATTCAATATTTTTTTTACTCGTATTTAAAATTGAAGCACAAAATAGACTTTATTGGTTTATTCACCGAGAACTATAGCTAATATTCATGAAGACTTATTTTATTTGAATTTGACTACTTCCATATCGAAAGATCATTTCAGTGCATTAGCTACTAGGCTGTTCAGGGGCCGACGCGTTGTAGGCACAGCTGCCAACGTTTTGGCCGCCATTTTGCGACCTTTCTCAACCGAAACGTTGCCACCTGCGCCAAGGGCGCGGTGATTCCCGGACAGCCAAGTAACTATTGACTCCAGCCCCGGAAGCCCAAGGTCTCACATTTCAGTGCAATCACTATTTTATCACACGTTACACACGCAGCGTATTATAACATCATTTTTCATTTAAATTAAATACCATTTCTTACATCTTCATTTCTTAATCTGTGTTCTCGCCAAATGCTCAAATATTTCCAAAAAACTCACTTTATTAGCCAGGACTGTGGAATTAGGTTCCACGTTTTGCTTCTATGGCGATCAGTTAGCGCAGCTAATGTATTATAAAATTTTAGGTAGGGTGTCTTTCTTTGTCATGATTTTTAGGGTTCTTTCAATTGTTCCGTGGATAAAAACTGTCTATTTGCTTTTCTACTTCAACATCCCTATATAAAAAAATATCGCAGCCCCAAAACTGAAGAAGTGGTACTACAGAATGGTATAGACTTTTCCGTATTAGTTTTGTATTTCCTCTAGTCTCAGCTAGCTACTCGGACGTGCCACATACTCTTGCCATCTGCCATCTATCGCCGCCAAAAGAACATTTTTTGACATTTTCTTCATTTTTCGCTTTCCTAATTGTAGAGCGAAAATATTATTTTAAGATTATTAAAGAACAGTAAAACCTCTTTCTAAATGGAAATTATTTGAAGAAGTTGGACACGTTTTTAAAAACCTGGCGTCTACGGACGACTGTAAATTCGAAATTTGAAGCTCTTTTTCACAGAAAATATTTGAGTTTTCAAAAAACTTCATTTAAACTCATTTTAAGTACTTTAACTCACAAATACAATAGTGTTTACAAATTGCTGAAAATGTGCATATTAATGTCGTAAGATATCTTGAAATTCTATACATTTTTGTATTTTAAAAAAACAAAAGATATCCAAATACACCGAAATTAAATTTACGTCATAATAAGGAGTGCAATTATCATTTGGGCGTTTCTGAAAACGCGACATTTTCAGTTAGTTTTCACAGAAAACTGTAGAGTTTTCGAGAAACTTTATATGACATTATTTAAAACACATATACTCACAAATACAATAATGACAACAAATTGCCGCTTGAAAAGCCGAGGTCTCAGATTTGTACGTTACTCTTTGCTGCTACCCGTTGTATTTTAGACAGAGTCTACTATAAATTGTTCGCATTCCCTTCAACCTCATTTCTTTTAGGAACATTTTTGCCCGGAATTCAACCCGGGTGTCCGGCAACCGCTGACCAAGCGATACGCGGAGACTCCGTTTCCCGCACCCCACCCCAAACCACCGCGCAGCGCTGCATATCGACGGTCGCCGACGCAAGTGATATCTCTCTCGAAATTGCCGAGTGGTGCAATTCACCTGCTTGCCATCGGCTCACACGGGAGGCAGCTTTGGATGCCTCGCTGCTCAGGTACGTCCTCTCCCTCCGAAGTGTTCCTCTCTGGATGACCACCGACCTTTTAGAGGGAAACTAGGCGATTTTCATACGATGGTTCTAGATTTAGAAGTATGTAATCATCTTGCCGCATCGCTTTCATGTGGAGATGCATTTTGAATGGAACGGCAATTCCTCTTTCATTTAACGCAGAATTATATTTATTTTTATCTCTTGTTTAGATATCATGCGTAAGACATTTGTAATACTTAATAACCAGTTAAATGTGGTATCGCAAATGCTGTAAACCGTTTTAATATAGTTTCATGTGTTGAAAATTTCTTTCATACTTCATTTCTTTCATGCCGAGCTTTGTTCAAATATGTTCTTTCAGTATCTATCATTAGACTTACCAATGAATCGTAGTAGCTGATAATGTTATATTCCCGTTCAAAAATTCCCAGCACCCAATGGCCTGGTATGTTACCTCTATTCGAGATGTGAATTGATCTTATTTCAATTGAAAAAGTATAATCGCTATATCAATTACTTGTCGGTTTTGATGTTGCTAATTGTTAAATTTTGGTACAGGTAATTTTTCGCTATTTTGTTGATATGCACACAAATGCATTTAGCTCATTTGCCTTAGCACAAATGCTAAATGCGAAAATTCAGTTCATTCGAAGTTAATTCTGAAAATTCTGTCGCAACATGTTTTAAAACTCCATTTGTTTCTTCCCCAGATTTTCTTAACACATCCATGGGTTTCTCCCCTAATTTTTGAAGAGATTAAGAGATTTCTGCAATTGTTCTATTAATCTTTTGTTTGCGAATCTAGCTCTGTATCCAAATCTAACATTAAAAAGCGACTGTTTTGTATGTTTATGTGAATAATCAAGTTAAGTTTAATAAGAATAAGTTGTGGATCACATTCATTTCAAAATCAATATATTCACACTTATGTAAGAACGTAAAAGCAATATGTCGAACATAACGTTTATTCATTCTCTAGCATTACACACAGTTTTGTTTTCTCCGAATTCACTTGAAATTCTTCGAGTTCAATACGTTCCTGCGCAATACTGCTCATAGATTTTCACGATAAAAATACGATAATTCTGATTGAAATCAGATCTCCAGCGCTATTTACTTGGTAATTCAATTGTTCACTTAGAAACGTCAATATCAGATTTGCCAACGACGTTTTCAGCAAAAAATACCTTCGGGTACTGGGGTATAACACCATCTACATACATCAATATAGGAGGCCTAGGTTTAATTCCTCACATTGTCACTAAGATCTCGTCGCCAAACATAAAAAACACGTTGTTGGAAATTTCTTTGAATATTCTAGTCAGATCACAAAAAAATATCAGTTGCCCATCAGGTGACCAAGACAAGTCTGTAGCATCGTGCACAAGCAGGTGACCATGTGCTCGACTCATGGCAGACCTCTTTGGTTAAGGGTTGGGCATCAGGATGTGACGTAGCGTAAAAATCCAGTGAAGGGGTGTTGGGCGCAGCCAGCCCAGCTAGGTGGCTGGGACGCTTGACTGGTCCTGTTTCATAAGTAGAGTGAACCCGCGGTACAATATATGACCATTATTGAGTAATATAAATAACAATTACTTCTCTATTGAAACAAAAAGTTAACTAAATTTTAAATAAAAATGTAAATTAAAGAACATAATTTGTAATAATAGTCTGCCTATTCTTTTAAGAAACAGCAATGTGGCCTTCTGATAGAGCCGGCAGATGGACACTATTAGGTAAAATTTTAATTTTTTTGCAAATAAATACAATCAGGTAGTGAATAAAATATAAAATGACCACAAATTTATTTAAAACGCATGAAATAAAGGATTGTTTACCGCTACGTATGACAATAAAATGGAGACAGTAATTAATATCAGCCTTCATGTTCATAGTTACTATTTGGTATTGTAATTAAAATTATCTAAAATTGTTCCTCTTATAAAAGAAAATAACCGAATTATTCTGCAAAAAAAATTCTTTAATTAATACACGTGCATCATGCAAAGTGACCTACATTTGTGTAAATTAATCCACGTGCAACCAAATTACGATAAAAATAATTCTCGAAGTAAAAACTATCGACATGTATTTCTTTCCTCTGAATTGAACAATATTCCACTGATACGCTATTAAATTATTGCCCCAAAAATGGAGAAAAATAAATGATTTTTCTGTAGTTTTGATATTTAGTTCCTGTGTTTTAGAACGCTGATCAGGAATATCAGGTATGCCCCCAAGAATTTCATCTGAAAACATGTTAAGCGAAATGTATGTAAAAATTCCGTCTTTCTTAGGTTGTAGAGGAACAAGTGGTAACAAGTGTTCTCAGACAGAAGACCATTTTTCTTTTTTTTATATCCTCTATCTCGCTTTTTGCCCATCTCTAGGCATTTCTGGACCTGTTTATAAACTGTAAAATGTGTTAATGTGCAGCGGCTGCAGATGATGAGAGTTAAGCAATGTTTGGTTTGTATCTGACGGCAAATATATCAGTCACATATTATTTGGTTGAGTAAGGCACGAATCCCACTATACCCTAATAGATTACCCCTAACGAGGAAACGTTTACCAGCCTCACCAACTTTAGTTGTTTTGGAGTTTTTGATATTTTTATTGAGTCAGCAAAATTGTTATTGTTGACACTGAAATAATTTTTATATTAATTTATTTTCAAAATATATCTATCGATAATTGTTTCACTTACAGCAACAAATGGAAAATTATGAGTCAATAAATTTTGTCATTCCCAGGTTTCAGAAAGGACGTATTTTCATGTTTGCAGATAGCTATCAATACTACGTCAACATTCAATACAGTCATTACTATCAATACTACAGTCTGTATTCGCAGCAATCACAAAGTTGATCTTATTGGTTGGGACCAAGGAAAAACTCGTAATAACAAAGTAGGCAACAAGGACAAGCGTATAATAAGAGACGTTCTATGATGGTTTTGTATAGTGGAAGGGTGCGCATGGTAGGAAAAGACGAATGACTGTCTATTGTGGGGCACAGTTGGTGTAGTTTTTGATTACCTTGTTTGAGTTCAACGCTGATGTGATCCTTCTATCTTAAATGATATATTGTCCAAAAAATGTCACCGAGACGTTTTTTGAGTCCAAGGGCTTTCGGTGTTGATTAGGATATGCGGGACCGGATAGGTTAAATATTTTATGCTGGATTTAGTATGATTCTTCACTTTTTGTTTCCCTTTTCTAATGATCGTATATGTCCATACAAAGTAATCACTATAGGTTGTATATCGTAACCTCATTGGTAAAGCACCGCCTTGTCAGCGAAAAGAGCGAATTTGTGCTAACTGGTAGTAGGTCGCGTTGGAATAAAAGTAGCCTGTCATGTAAAAAGCAATATCTCATAGCAATGATGTTTTGTTTTGCGTGTTAGCAATAAAATTTTCTTTGGATGTCGTTTGCATCAATTTGTTGTCAATCGCTTTGTACCGAAGTATTGCAACCCTTTACATTCGCTATACTCTTTTTGAACCACCTCTATGCCCTCAGGGTAGCTATCAAAAACAAACTACTGCTTGCAATTGATATTTTGAAAATATTCCAAAACAAGCGCCATACGCAAACGATTCGAGGATACTCTCCAACCAAACCTGCTCACAGACAGGACACATTCTAACTTAAGTATTTGTTTATATTGATAACAGTTGTAATTTGGATCAATAGAGTGAAAGTTATGTAAAAAAGATGTTTTCCATCTCTGTGCCTAGGGAATATACTGCCTGTACAGAAAATGTCCAAAATGTGCATGTCTTTACCACACTTTAAAAAATGAAAATATTTTGACACACACATGGAAATATTTGTATTGTGTTGTAAAATACACAAAGTATTATTTATTAATATGCTTTTGAATTCTGGTTATTTTCGTCCTTTTACCCCCTATTACCACCACATCATGTCATCTTCACAGTTACCATACCGTGAAATGCAAAAGTAGTCTCTAATGACCTAGATGTTGATGCGACCTTAAATAACAAAAAATGTTTTAGAAAAATTAAAAAAAATATCGTGCCCCACCCGCACCCAAGGTATTTTGTACTTGGCGCAACAGCCCATGAACGGGCTCGGGCCTACCGGTGACGTCCCTGCCTCGTGGCCATGTATGAAGGGGGAACGTATGGTTAGCACGCAGACAATTCCACGCCATCTTCCGGTATTCTCATCATCACACAGCAACATATACTGGGGAATTGCAAGGAAACCGCTCACTGTAGTCTTATCTCGACCGGAAATCGAACCCGGGGCCGCATAGTGGAAAGCGAGAAGGTTGACCAAGAGCTAGCAGCGAGCCACCGAAGGCACTACCCGCTGTAAATTTATAAGTATCGCCGACCCTTGTATTAGTTTCTGAAGGTTCGCAAATAGTAGATCCGCAGATTCGCAGACACAATCCAGCTACTTCACGCGTATCGCGAACTCACGATTCAAAACGTGCGAGCAGCCCAGCGACGAGGACGCGCCGAGCGGAACGCCACGCTGATAGACTGCATCGAGCGGAGCGCGCGTGCGCCGGCGCGTTATGCAAAGCAGGGGAAAGCCAAAAGGCGCGCGACACACGCAGGTAAACAAGGCCCGCGCGGTCTCGCCGACACCGCACTCTGCGGCGCTGCAAAATGCGCCGGGTGGAGCGCAGTTGGCCCCCGACAAACACCTGCCTGCTTTGCGTCGCGTCGCGTTGCATCGTTTAATGCCTATCTGCATATTTACCGCTCCGGACCATATTATGTTTACCTTGAGAATGGATAAACTAGAGAATATGTGATGTTGCAAAAGGGTATATTATTACTATAACTGCGTACAATAGATTAAATTAAAATTACACATGGTCCTTACAAACTGTATTAGTAGTTTATAGCATTAATTTCTTATATTACATATAACTGTTAGTTAAAGTTATAATAATTATACTGCAATTTGTATAGTATAAAGATTTTTTTCAAATTTGAAGCGCCTACAGTTGAGGCAGAGCGGTCAGTTATTAACAATTTTGTGTCTGGTTTTGGCAATAGACGCACGGACAGACCGACTGATGAAGGCGTAGAAGAACGACATACAGGCGGACAGACGGACAAACGAACATTGATTGATGAACTGGTGGAATAACCAACAGACTTGATTTTTGAAAAAGAAGACATTTGAGAAATGGGAGACACACAATACGCATTTCCGTGAAAATTTGGTCATGAGTGTTTGGCAGATTAATATTCTATAACTTTCTCTTTAAGTAGTGCCTTAACAATATATTAAGAACATTACTTGGATCTGAATTGATTTCTCCTACTCTAATAGCCAATCATTACTATCGACAAATATTTGTGATTTTATATTTTTGTGATATATTAGAATATTTTACGAAAAATATCCTCCTTACATTTACTCTGAAAAACACTTTCTCCGAATGGTGCTACAGCCCGTTTCGAAAATTGGTCTGATATTAGCGTACTTACAATTGTAGCAAAGTCATTTTATATCAAAGCCCGGAGATAATTGGATCAGTTTTAATCGACCATTGTTACAGATGAGAATGGCTACATAAAAGGGTAGGGAGGATTAGTTCTAGTATTTTTCCAAGCATCGATCCGAAATTTATGGAAAGAAACCACGTTAAAAAGGAAAATAAATGACATCTTAAAATTTCCGACGAAGTAGTAGTATCATCTGGCTCATATTTACACGTTAAACAGTTAAAGTTACAGTTAAAGAACTCTCCGGCATTGCAAGCACTTGCTTAATACTCCCACTCAAATAGAAATATTTGTACTTCAAATTTGCTATATTTGGATACATGTCATGTAGAAGTCTCAATGAAATCAAAACTGTCAAAGCTACGAAATATCGAAACATTATCAAATTTATATATTAAAATGCAATACATTCATAAAACGAATTTAACGATTCTTCCTGAAAATTGTAAATTGTATATGTAATTCGCAAATACATTACATGAGAACCTGTTTTAGACGGTATGTTTTGTGAAGCAATCCGTGTTATTTGATCTTTAAACGTGACTTCCAGTCAGACTTGATCTTGTTTCAAGTGCGCATTGCATAGATGCTTTCATTACGAGTCACGCGCTCAACCCAACGCGTGTTTGTATACTTCGTTCTGTTGCATCGCTTCAAGGCATCGCCAAAGCGAGAGGCGGGGCGAGGCGGGGCGAGGCGGGGCGAGGCGGACGGGGCGGGACGGGGCGGACGGGGGCGGGACGGGGCGGGACGGGGCGGGACGGCGGGACGGGGCGGGACGGGGCGGGACGGGTCGGGACGGGTCGGAGCAAAACCAACGTGTTCCGGAAAGCGTGGGCGTCGGATATGACGGCCGCCAACGCGCCATTGTGCGAGAGCGAGCCGCAACGCCGATGTGGGGGCCACATTGACATAGACCGGAACTACGCCAGCCGCGGATGCTGAAAGCGCGCAGAAATAACCGATCTCCCGGAGGTAAATTCCTATCAGCGAACAAGAAAGGGCTTGTTCGGAGCGTTCGGGGGCGGCAAACTCGCGGTGCGCCTGGTCCTGACAGCACCGGCGCTGCCGTGGCGCCGCGGCGGGGGGGGAGGCGGAGTGAGTAGGGTTAGGAGGTGGCAGCGGGGTCGAGTGCGAGCGGGGTCCGGAGTGGAGCGGGGTCGGGAGGTGAAAATGGGATCGGAGGTGGAGCGGGGTCGGAGGTGGACGCGGGGTCGGGGTGGAAGCGGGGTGGAGGTGGAGCGGGGGGTCGGAGGTGGAGCGGCGGTGGGAGGTGGAGCGGGGTTCGGGAGGTGGAGGCGGGGTCGGAGGTGGAGCGGGGGTCGGAAGGTGGAAGCGCGGGTCGAGGTGGAGCGGGGTCGGAGGTGGAGCGGGGTCGGAGGTGGAGCGGGGTCGGAGGTGAGCGGGCTCGGAGGTGGAGCGGGGTCGGAGGTGGAGCGGGGTCAGGAGGTGGAGGCGGGGTCGGAGGTGGAGCGGGTCGAGGGGAGCGGGGTCGGAGGTGGAAGCGGGGTCGTGAGGTGAGCGGGACCGGAGGTGGAGGCGGTCGTGGGTGGGGCGAGCGCGTAAGGTGGGGCGGAGTCTATGAAGGGGCGGGTGGTCCGATTGTGAGGTGGGGTGGGGTCGAGGGTGGGGCGGGGACGTGGCGTTGAGGCGGGGTCGTGGGGTTGGAGGCGGGGTCGTGGGGTTGGGGCGGGGTCGTGGGGTTGGGGTGGGTCGTGGGGTTGGGCGCGGGTTCGTGGGGGTTGGGGCGGGGTTCGGTTGGGTGGAGCGGGGTCGTGGGGTTGGGGCGGAGTCATGGTGGTTGGGGGGGGTCATGAGGTTGGGGCGTGGTCAATGGGGTCTGGCGGGCGGTGTCGTCGGGAAGAGAGCGGACGGTGAGGTGACCGGGGGGAGATGCAGGGGGCAGCAGACTGCCGAGGTAACGGCTGCTGAGTGATTGTGAGTTGAAGGAGGGATGGAAGACCAAGAGAGCAGACGCGGGACCCGTAGGGTGGCGCTGCTGTTGGCTTGGTGTTGTGGGTCATGGGAAAGAAGTCTTACCACGTAGTTTTTATTTGAAAAGATGAACAGTGGTGAATTATGCCTCTTAAATACCTAAAATGACATTCCGACTAAATTTACATAATTTCTCTACATACACTAATGTAAGACACTTTAAAATAATTTTCAATTATTTTATTTTAATTATTCAACGTCAAAACACAACAAACCGCTAAGAGAGGGCTTCATGTACTGCCAGACACTAAGCAAGATCTAGCTAGAGTTTTTGCTTATTGTATCAATAGAGAATTGAAGGAAATCACAATGAGGAGTTGAGTAGACTAACATCTAGTATGATTGCGACAGAAGAAAAGTTGTACAGTCTATTACTAACAAGATAGAGAGGAACGATTAAAACCCTGAAAATACTATGTTTTGTATAAATATTTCAGAGACAAATATACGTTTCTAATATAAATTAGTAAGTTTTCTTACCTGAATAACCACTCTCTTCTTTCATCTACTTGCCTCAGATCAAATAATGTTTAAAGCGATCCAGGTTGCAGGCAGCATCATGTAATTTTTTATAGCGACTTGTCAAGTGGTAAGTAGAATTTTAGATGACTACGAATTATCTCGAACAGTTCGCCATTGACTTTCTACGTTACAATTTCATGGTGAGCAAACAACCACTGTTTGCATGGATTCTTGAACTCTCTATTGTCTTCGAGCGGAAATCGCACTTCTCACCGCAGGAACGTAACGTTTTCTAAAAAAAAACATATCACAAATAATCACAAATAACCGTTTTCTGTTAGACATTAAAACTAGTCTCACAATAATGCCATTTGTGTGACGGAAAAGGAAGTGATAAACGGAAAATTGGTCACAACGAAGCGGAGGAACACGACCAAGTTTACCAGTGGCTCGAAAGACTCCAAATAACCAGGGGCCGATGGTGAAGGCGAGAGAGCGCGCCTCGACAGGGCAAGCGCTTGCCGAGACGACAGAGGGCGGGATGTTAATACGACTGGGAAGCGAAGAGCGCCAGGGCAGACGCGGTCTGGAGACAACGGGGCGCCCGCAGCGTCGCGCCCGAGGGGCCTCCTTCGATCGGCGCTTCCGCAGCCGCACCGCGCAGGGACTCCACCCGCGACGGGGAGCAATGGGGGCGGCGGGGGGACGGGAACGCAATCGGTGTAAACGGAACGGAACGGCAGACGGAAGGGACCGGAACGGGAGGGACGGAACGGAACGGAACGGAACGGAAACGGAACGGCAAACGGACGGAACGGAACGGAACGGACGGGAACGAACGGAACGGCAGGAAACGGAACGGAACGGAACGGAACGGAATGGGGGGCGAACGGAACGGAACGGAACGCGAATCGGGAACGGACGGATACGGATCGACGGAACGGAACGGAACGGAACGGAACGGAACGGAACGGGAACGGAACGGAAACGGAACGGAACGAACGGAACGGAACGGAACGGAACGGAACGAACGGACGAGAACGGACCGGAAACGGAACGGAACGGGACGGAAGGACGGAACGGGACGGAAACGGGACGGACACGGACGGAACGGACGGAACTGGGACGGAACGGAACGGAAACGGAACGGAACGGGAACGGACGGACGGAACGGACGAAGCGGGACGGAACGGGACGGAACGGGACGAAACGGGCACGAACGGAAACGGAACGGGACGGAACGGACGGAACGGGACGAACGGGGACGGAACGGGACGGAAACGGG
This sequence comes from Gryllus bimaculatus, assembly GCA_017312745.1. Classification (NCBI taxonomy): domain Eukaryota; kingdom Metazoa; phylum Arthropoda; class Insecta; order Orthoptera; family Gryllidae; genus Gryllus; species Gryllus bimaculatus. The sequence continues at coordinate 1,940,528 of BOPP01000096.1, read as the reverse complement.
ACGGAACGGGACGGAACGGGACGGAACGGAACGGAACGGGACGGAAACGGGACGGAACGGGACGGAACGGGACGGAACGTGACGGAACGGAACGTGACGGAACGGAACGTGACGGAACGGAACGTGACGGAATGGGACGGGACGGGACGTAACGGAACGGGAAGGAACAGGACAGGACGTAACGGAACGGGACGGAACAGGACAGGACGTAACGGAACGGGACGGAACAGGACAGGACGGAACGGAACGGAACGGAACGGGACGGGACGGAACAGAACGGAACAGAACGGGAGCGATATGTATCAATGGATGGACCAATGGGTGATATGGGTGATGGGAGCAAGAAAGTCCGAGGAAAGGTGACGAAGGAACAGGAAGAAATGGAATAAATGTCACCGTGCAGCACGCCAGAGAAGATCTCATAGGCTCATTTGTCCTGTAATCCTTTGAGATTTATTGATTTGAGACTGCCAGTAACTTAGAAACTTTCGCATATTGCTGCTTTGCTTTGATTGTGGCACAACTAAAAAAATTGTGTTTTCTGTACAAAATAAAACTTCCTGCGAATATTTGCTAGGTAAACCGGCATATTTCTGTTGTTAGTAGTTTGCTGCTAAATGGCACATGTACCGCTATCTAGAAACTAAGCTTTTACGTTTGTTACAATTTTAAAAAGTCTCTCCTGTAAAATTGGTAGTTTTTTAATTGTTCCAGTATCAAAGAAAAGCAGCGATTTTGGAACGGAAGAGTAACTTCAATGTGTAATAGTATTCCATTCCCACCACCCTATTTTTCCTCAGAGTACACAAAGTCTACAGTGATTAGTAAGAAACCAAGGAATGGAAATAAAACCCGTCATTCAATGACAACACTAACCAGGCGCAAAAACAAAAATTTTGTTTAAGCATGCAAATTATAAACACACTTAACCCATCCGACAGGGGAGTGCGCCTGCGTGGCTCGAGTGCTCCATGGCAAACGTAATTCGTCGCGAGTAGCGATGACGGCCGGCTCGCTCTCAATGTCTCCTGTGCTCCGAGTGGTTCTCAAATGTCCGCTAGACACCTGCAGAAGTTTTACACGGAGTTTCTGTTTCGTGATAATTTTACAGTTATATGAACATAATTACACTGGCATTGAAGTAATCATTTTTATTTTGATTTTACCGATAAATACTGTTCATTACAAGATTCGCAATTATGTATCATCGTGCAGAATTGCATCATGAGCATATATCTTGAAAGTAATAGATCACTGTTGACGGCAAAGTGTTTTAATGATATTGAGATATAATATTTGGATTTCATTCGGGATAATCTTTACTTTGGTAGTCATAACCGAAATTGTTCTATACGTTTCATCCAAAATTAAATAAGGTGTGTGATTAGGTTAGCAAGGTTTTTGTATATCTATGTATGAACTGATTGCGTAAGTAAAATGATCTAAAACAAAATAATTCTTAGCGGTGCATAATTGTGTTCCAAAACTGGTAATTGATATTTTTACATGTCTGGAATCAAAATTAAAAAATGATATTAAAAAATGAAAATAGAGAAAAGAATTTATTACTTAATTACCTAATTACATTAATCATTTTTCTAAGTCTTGTAACATTACAGAATACTAAGTAGTATTATAGTAATTTACACCGTTTAACTTTAAAATAGAAACAAATTGATTTTTTTCATTTTAAAGAATACAGGTTGACCAACATGCGCGTACTATAAACGAATTTTTCTTGTGTATTTCAAAGAGGAGCAAATGTGCTTATATAAAGCCCCAACTGAAATGGTACCCAACGTTTCGGAAGTCAACGGATATCTTGAATATGACCTTTGGTATTCCGTTAACATTTACAGAAGGATGTCGCGGCGCCCTTTCGTTTCTTTTCGTGTTTCTGAGTCGGAGCGAGACTTGTCGTGCTCCGAGGCCTCGGGGGACACAGCCCACCGGTCCACTGGCGACTTCGTTAGCCTGCACGTTCAACCGGACTGCGCCGCGCCTGCACCCGGGCAGGCCAACCCTGCAGCTCCCACCCTTCCCCTCCCCCGTCACCCTCCTCACCAAAGCCACTCTTCCTTCCCCACGCCGCCCCTCCCCTCATCTCTTCGCCCCTCTCTCTCCTCTCTCTCTACCTTCTCCTCCTTCCCTCCTCCACCCTTTCCACCTCACCTTCACCCCCATCCTCACCCCCACCTCCCCCTTGCTGGCGCTCGTCAGAGACGGCAGCCTCCCGGTGCCCATTTGCCGGGAAGAAAAGAAAGACCAGACAATTTACAATTCAGTCTCATTAAAGCAGCGTGACTTGTTTACACGGAGGCCTCGGATGTCGAGTTACTCTCGCTCCGCCGGTCACGACAAACAACCTGCAACGCTCGCCTCGCCTCGCCGCCCCGCTGCCCGCGCGCCCTTCCGGCACAAGAAGCAGACGAGCAGCGACGGCGCTCGACGAAGCCGTTCTTTAAATACGCATCCGACGGTGGCAGAGCAGGAGGAGGAGCAAGAAGAGGAGGAGGCTGAGGCACGACGCACAGCGACGCAGCCCATTAGACGGATCGGGAGCCCTCGTCCCGCGACCGGCGATCTCCGCGTCGCCACCGTCTGGCCCGCGTGATGGAGGCAACCCGTAGCATTGCTCAGTCGCCCGGCGCCTGCAGCGCGCGTGGGTAGGCAATGCGCTGTGCAGTGATGCTTTGCGTGCCTCGTCCTCCCGTATTCAAGGCGCACTACGGCGGCACACAATCGCCCGCGGATTCGGACTCCGATCAGCCCAATGCGCCTATTTGTATTCATTTCGGGCGGCTCCACTACGACGCGATTGAAAACGAAACACAGACGATTTAGGCGGAGCACAATCCGCTTCTTCTGGCTACTGCACATTCGCGGCGCCGTGGGCTCAGCGGCCACAGGGATCCACAGTGGGCAGGCTGCAACACCCGGGGACGCATTCCGCTGAATTCCGGCGAAAATCCGACTACACATTTTCTTAAGAGAATTTGAAGTTTCCATTTCTAATTTATTTCTCTCAGGAACAATTCTCCGATAGACATTTTGCTATAAATTCTGCCTTGTTTTGAAGATACTCTTTTCCGATCCATTGATAGAACTCACGTCGGTAACTTCATTGTGTACCTTGATTTTCTAAAATGGTTGCAGCTCATGTCAAACTGCCAATATGTCACTTCTTCTGAAGAATAAAAAGGTATATATCATGCTAATTATAAGCTAATGACTCTAAAGATTTAGAAGTTTCACATATTGCAACATTTTTCTCGTGCTAAGTATTTAAAATTATCACTTTTTCACCAAAATGCAATTCTCCCTTCAGAAACTTTTTTAAATTAAGTAAATAGGTGCAAGAAATACGTACTATTTTCAGAAACTACGTACAGAACACTGTACGAAATACAAGTTGTATTAAATATAATTAAACGTTCGATTTATTTTGTAGAACTTCACTCACTATAATTACTTGAAAACTTAATTCTTTAAAATCTAAAATTCTGATAATTGTTACAAAACGCCAAATAGATGTAGGTATCTGAAGAACCCCGAATATAAGAAGCGAATTTCTATTTGGTTTTTTTTTCTTTTCAAACATGAACCCGAGAAATATTTTAATGTATACTATATTTCAATTATTATCACTCGTCGTTTGCAAAGAATATACCAGTTATTGTAAATGCTATTTGGCAGTGATGTTTTAATCCACTGGATGTAATAACTCAAAACAAAAAAATATAGACTTATTTTATAACCGCACGCTAATACTTTTAAAATGCGGGATAAATGTACGAGGTTTAAATCACGTGTTTGTTATACCGATGCTTTCCCATTGTTAGTAATGAACAGAACAAAGAATTCCTTCCATTGTCCATGTTCGTTTAGGTGTTGCGTTTATTGCTGACGCAAGATCTGCTGATTTGCATTAAGTTGAGCTTTTCTAGAGAGATACAAGTAATAGCCTCAATTGGGATGGTCAAAATTTGGAACAATAAAAATTCATCATGCGTTTGCGAGAGGAAGATTTTATTATATTTTTTGAGAAAGAAACAAAGAAATATTTAATTATTAGTCATATTTATCTTTATATGTTGAAATCTTACGGTGTTGGAAATGTTGAAACTTCTATTTCACATCACCATAAGACTAGATTTCGAATAATGTAATGAAACGGGTACGGGAGAAAGCTCGTTTTTTTATAAAAGCTTTATCTTATCAGAATTTTTAATATTATCTTCAACAAACAAATTTAATACTCTCTTAATATATATATATATATATATATATATATATATATATATATATATATATACATACATATACACATATATACAGAGAGAGAGAGAGAGAGAGAGAGAGGGGGGGGACATAAATAGGAATATTGTATTTGTATAGATACAGATGTGTAAATTTCAGTAAAGAACCGAATAATTGCAATCGTTTTTATGATTTCGTCATTACAAGTATATATTTTAGTGCTCAAACGATATTTAATTTGCTGAAGTACCTTTTCGACACTGATTTTCTAATATTAACGTTAGTCTCTTGGATACTCGGCGCGGAGAATTACTATTTGCGGTATGAACATCTTGCAGAAGAACCAGTCTCTTGTTTACGACCTGCCTAAATTGACGTTTTTAAATTATTTTATTCAAACAAATGGAATAATACCCAATGAGATACTTTATAGGACAATAAAACATTACAACTTCTCGAGAAAGACTCCTCAATCACTCCATCTCTCGAGGGATGATCCCCTCCGCCCTTCCGCTCTTAGATAAAATATTTCCTTTATCGTGTTGGATAATGAATTACTATTTACACCTGGCGCAAAAGTTATATTTTCTTTCTCAACTGAAGTTTCCCTGCATTCACAGAGGCCATGCGCAGACAAAACGAGTACTCGTGTAGAGCCCCTACGGCTTAACTTTACGTGCCGCCACATCGGGCCGCCCAGAGTTTAATTTCGCTCCAGCGCTGCACATGAAGACGTGACGCGCGCGCCTTGAAATCTTCTTTCGCCTCCGCGGCGAAGGTTCGGGGACGTCGCTTTTACAGCGGTGCTCCGGAGCGACTCGGGGCTTCCGAGGGCTTTTGCGCTGGAAACGGCTGCAGCGGCGGCGGAGGCGGCGGCGGCGGCGGCTTACGTCGCCCTAACACCTGCGGCTGTCGACTCGGCGCGGGAGACGCGACGGCTCGCGGGCGACGGCTGCCCGGCGAGGGCGTAGAGCCTGAGGTGACGGCTGTAGTAGTGACGGAACTTTTAATAGAAATGGAAGTAGCGTTCGAGGTTGAGGGGAAGGCGGAGGTGTAGACGAAGACCCTAGTGGCGATAGAGATAGTGTCTTTGGCTACGACGGCGACGGCGAAGGCCTCGGCAAAGATATCTGCCACGGCGGTTAGCGGAGGAAAATGGTGCTAATGATGTGGAGTGGGGTTGCTGGATAGTGACGGAAGCAACACCGCGGCGGCAAGGACAGACTGGGACAGACTGGGACAGACTGGGACAGACTGGGACAGACTGGGACAGACTGGGACAGACTGGGACAGACGGACGGGGTCGGTGACACAAGTGGTGCAGAGTATGTGGAAGCGGGAGGCGCGCGCGCGTCTGCGCGTGGGTGGGTCGAGATCGTAACCCCATGCAGGTCCCTGTGGAACACCGCTGTCTCTACGGATTACCCGTGCAGTACAGCAGGAGTTACGATAGGGGTGTCAAACTCATTTCACCTGAGTGGCATGTTCGCAATCATGCAAAAGCTCATCCTCTGTACAAGTATGAAATGTTAGAAACGCTTGAGAATATGCAGAAGAATGTCGTAACCTACGAAAACAGAAAATCAATTGTAAAGATCTAATAAATAAATCGGTTTTATCCATCTTACGTGAGTTTGCATGATCGATTGAAATCAGAATTTTATTACATAGTGAATTGAAAACCTTTTCCGCCCAAAATACACTTATCGCATTTTTCACAATTTTCCCAAGCTCTTAGTAGTTTTCGTATAATTGTGTGTTATTATGGCTAATATTCAAGACAATATTTTCTCAAAAAATGCTCAAAATTATTTTTTAAACGTTTTGTATGGATACTGCTAATGCTCTAAATGTAATATGTCATAAATATCAATTTGAAGTTTATGAAAAATTTAGCAAAAGTACTTTGAAATATCTCTCACGACGTTAATATATACATTATGGGTATTTTTATTCCAAACTGCATTTATGGGTACAATTGCTTTAAGTGATTTCTTATGAACAAACTCTATAACTAAAGTTTTGTATGACAATGAGCTCAGAATCGAGCATTTTCGTAAACGTTCAAACGGCGATAAAAGTGTGCTTACAGAAACCGGTTTACCCTTCTCTAGTCTTATTCATTTCGTACTACAATACCGCTAAGAAGAGACCGACAAAATTTCAAAACCTAAAAACAAAAATTGGAAAAAAATATTTTAGTCGCTGGTATATACTAGTTGGGAATCGGGTAGAGCAAAACCGAGAAGCGGTAAATTGGAAGTTTATTGAGCGGCTTCATTTTTTTTGATTCGGTGATGTAAATGAATTGATTGATTGATAGAAATACACGAACTGATTATTGCAGTTCATATTGTACGTATTAGAAATCTAATTTAGTAAGAAACGCAATTATGAAAACGAAGCAATTTTACGATACTGTCATTTTCACTCAAAGTGGTCCGCAATGCGCTAACGCGTATTGCTACCAGACGAATTCAACGGGCTGCGTGGGCGATGACTTTCTGGCCCTCACTCTCGCGAGCTGGTTTGGGCCTGTGCGGTTTCCCTGAGCCCACTGTGTTATATTACTTCCCTCACTTTCACGAGAAATAATGTATCATAAAATCAACCGAAGGAATAGCGCCACTTCAGTGTCACCATAGACTTCTGATCATCCCGGAAAAGCTTGATCAGACTACAAAGATTGGAAATTAAGTAGTACGAGAACGTTTGTGGTATTCTTTAGCACCAGTAGTTTCTTGATGGGAATGTTGTATGAAATTAAATAATGCTTCTCGCGAAAAGCGTTTGAAGAAAGGAAATGAAAACTAATACAAAGAAATAAATAAAATGGCAATGAATAATATTTTTGTCAGTCTAATATGGGTAGTTCACACTAATAAAGTTAGAAAATGCGATGTCGTAGTACAAAAATATTATTCTTCCCTGCATTTTTGGGGGAATGAAATACATCAATTTGCACTACCAAAAACACGAAGTAGAGTATATTCCTCTGGAGATCATAATCAATGAAAGCTAGTTAAGAACTTTCTCAAGTATGTTCCAGTAGTACACAACTGTTAAACACGGAATCTGCCCAAGGCTTCCTTATTCTAAAAACTTGAGTACCAACTCTAAAGCTGAAAGCTAAACATTTCATACATTTTAAGCGCAAACAACATAGATCTGATGAGCATGATTCAGAGATGTGTTTTCTCAGTTTGTTTGAAAAACAGAGAGAAAGGAGAAGAACAAATATAGTAGTCTGTGCGGGAAAATGTTTGTTTTGAGAACATCAGATGATTTGTTTTCCTTAACTCTTTGCAAGAATCCGAGTAAATATGCGTTCCTATGGGTTATTCTCGAGAGAGAAATTACAAAGGCAACTTTGGAGATAGTCCACAACATGTTCCCCAAAATTTGTAGCAGATGCACAATAATAAATAATATGAGTATAAGAGAACATGATATGAAAAAATGGCTTTTGTGTCGTTACGTCTAATCAATATGAATCTTAGTTCACTGCAGTAAGTTCTGAATGTTCTGTTGACCGTAGATTTAATTGCTTCCCATGAGATACATCATCTTTATAACGCTCATTTTGTAGAACTAGGCAAAAGTTTGGAACAGCTTCCATTTCAATACTTTTTTTATTATTATGTAATATCCTGTAATGCGCCTATTCGTGTATCATGAACGCTTAGTGTTGCATTTGCCAGACATTAACGTCAAGACGGCACTTTCCAACATTGTCACAATATAAATTATTTTTACAAAAGAAATATTTGTATGTTATCAAAGCTAAATGAGCAACGAGTTAATCTTCATTCAATAATTTACTTGTCACAGGTTCTTTAATAAAGAACAATTTCTATTTATGAAATATTCTGCTGGAGGAAAGTATTAAACAAATTCAGAAGAATTCAGGGTTCAAACTAATATATTTACTAACAGCATTCTAACTGAAAAATAACGAACACACACGTTCCGTACAAATAGATTCAATACACAAAATTAATACATTCTCAATTTATTCAAACAAATAGGGTACCTTTGCGTACGTGTGTTTCAGCTCATTGTTTCAAAGACAAATTTTAGCGTTAATCATCTCCTCCCCATAATACTTCGCTTACATAAGTGCAAATTCTTTCAAATTATCAAACAACTGCAAAATAATTATTTTACTACTCATTAAATTCTAATTTATTGAAGTATAAATAACCTAACATACACTAAATTAATAATACGAGACAAGAAGTCGTAGCCCATTCATCATTTTATCTCAGTGACAGTTATTCAGAATTGACCTTGTCCTATTTTTTGCTCACAAATTCCTCCACCATCTCCTCGCAAAGGAACGCTTTACCAACATCAAAACACCCTCTCCATTGCCTTCACAGCCCGATGGATCACCATTTCCCCGTTTTGCCAATCACTAACCTCTCCCACAACATTTCCTCACGTCAATGCCATCCTCCCGTCTTCCTCAGCACATTGATCCCTATTCCCCCGCCATTTCCCTCCTCGAATACCTACGTCGAATTTTACATCATCACCTCCAGGAGACTACATCCTCCGACCCCGTTTCTATTTCCACCACCGCCACCTCTCGCCACCCGGAACACCCGCGTTCCCTCACGCAGCCGAAAGAGGCGACGAATATAAAAGAGCAAAGCAAACGGCTTGTTTACGAACTCAGTGTCGCCAGCTTTCCCCGCTTGATTGGGTCCCTTTGTGAGCGCAAACCTCTCACTCTCCCTCACCGACTCAGTCCCTTCCGCCCAACCCCACACGGTGGAATCCTCCCTACTGTTGCGGAAGGAATGGTGGAGGTGGCCATTCTAACGCGAAACTCCAGTGTTTCATCACACACCGCGCAGATTCTAATTGTATAGACAGCCTAATAAGACGCTAACTCTCTCGATACGTCATTCGTATTTATACGGACGTGGCTCAAAAAACGCAGATGCCGATTACGCCCGCCGAGCAGGAAACTCGCCGGCAGCATTGCTGCAAATCTAATCAGTTTTCGTTTCCCCTCCTCTTTCACTTCGTGGTCGTGCGTCATTCCACAGCAGAACGCTTTGTCCGTCCATCTCCCCCACTTATTTACTCTCACCGTCTCCAGGGCGTCCCTCCACTTGCCTTTCCGCATGTCTCCGCCTTACCCCTCCCCGCCTGAACTCGCCACGCCACGCCAAGCCCACGCCATCTGGCCCGTCTGCTCCGTTCCCTCAACGTGCGCCTCAACGCTTCCCCACACCAACTCTCCCACGCTCTGCCCCGTAAAAAAACCGGCGCCCCAAAACCCGTTGTCCGCAACGGAATGTCTCCTCACTCAACCCCTATCTCACCCTCCCGCACCATCTCCCATCAGTCTCCCTACTGCACGGCACCGCTGCACCCTACCTCTCCATCGCTTCCAGCAATCCGCTCTGCCCCCTTACGCCACCCCGCAAGCCGATGGTGCCTCCTCGAGCCGCCGTGCGCGGTCGGCTTTCAATTTTGTTTCCTCCATTGTGAGTCACGCTCACGCGCGCGAATAATCGCCATGCGATCGCTCGGGGAAGTGTGAGAGCGACGGCAAGGGGGTCGGAGGGGAGGGTGGGACAGGGGGGCGGGCCGTCCGCAATAACGAAGTCGCAATTGATTGCGCTCCCAGCACGACAAAAGGAAAAACGTTGTTTGTTGGCACCGCGTATTAGCAGCCGCGGCGGACGCCTTTTTGCCACAATCGGGCACCGCCCCGCCCGCCCCGGCCCCGCGCCGCGCCGCGCGCGCCGCCCGCTGGTCTGCGTGCTTGCGGCCGCTGCAGGCCCCGCGGTGCGTCCCCGACGTCGCTGTTTTTGGTCCGTTCAGCGCCCCGCCACACCCCGCCCCCCTTGCGAAGAATTGCGGAAGCACAGTGGGCGACGCCTAACCCCAGCGACGAACAAACCAGCAGAGGTGGCTCAGGCATCAAACTGCTGGGCCTCTAACCGCGAGGACCCTTGGTCGATCCAGGCGTGGAAGGATTTTCGGCACTAGCTTGTCAGCTATGTTTCAGCCGCTCTCAAGGGGAGTATTGTAGCGGCTGGATGCCTCTGATCGGGTGTTTCCCGTGGGTTCTTTGATAAACAAGCGAATGCCGGGGAAGTACCCTAACCAAACAGGCCACAGACATTGAACGAACTTTCCTTCCTCTTCCTTGTCCTATCCTTACCTCTTACACCGCACACACATTAACATACATACACTACCATTATCACACATGCCAGGAGATCGGTAGAGAGCTTAGAGTTTGTCACGACTGGGGCGATGCCCCGATGGTGTTAGATACCTAGTTGGAGAACCCCGGTATTCGACGGTAGATCAGCGCAGAATCTTGTCATACAGTGGGGAAGATCGTCGCCACCTTCCGAGGAATAAAATATAATATGCAATACACTTACGGACTAATAACGGGACTAATGAGCGTCTGGAATCACTAACAAGCAATAAATCAATCGACGACGAAGACACAATTACCTTTTTTAAATACCGAATTATGTGTCACACTGGTGGAACACACCTGGTTGGTGAAAACCTCGCAATTCGACGTGTAGGTCATCGCCGACTCTCACTATCCAGCAACTCCCCACACACACATACACATACACCCACGCCCACACCCACACCCACACCCACACCCACACCCACACCCACACCCACACCCACACCCACACCCACACACCCACACACCCACACAAATTATCTCGCGTAATAAATTAGGTACTACATTTACGAGATTAATAACTATTCCTGTTTATGTGCTCAGACACGTGAAATAATCAAGCAATTAAATGTTCTAGTGTTTTTGATATGAATGGAGAGGGTTGTAAATATATTGATCCTTTCAATATGTTTTCTTACAATCACTTCATCACACCAAAATTGCGAAGAAACGATCATATGGTGATCTGCGAGGGTTTCGGGTCTGAAGCGAAAAAAACGGACATACGAAGGCTATTACAATTTCATCCACACTAATTAATAAGTTTGCTCCCATTTTAAATACGCTGCTTACAACGGCAACTAAGTTTAAAAAATATTCTATAGCAAGTAATAAAAATAAATATTACAGAACTTCTGCACAGCAGTCTGAGGATCATATCTTGAATGCATCTCTAAATAAATAAATAGTTATTTACGAATAAATGTTAAAATGATTTCAAAGAACGTTTTAAAGAGATTTCCACATTAAAAAGGAAAGGTAAAATAGAACGGAGGTAAGAGAATGCTGGAAGTCTGTAATAACGAATTTACAATAGCAAGACCAGAAGATTACGGAAGAAAAATAGTTGTGAGGACTCAACCAAAAGGTTATTCGATGACGTGACGAGAAAACAGAAGATAGTTGTGGTGAAGGAAGAAGAGAAATTCAGGGATGATAATGATCCTTGCGATGAGGAGAAGAAGGAGAACAACGAGGAGGACGGGAAAGACGAGGGACAAAATATCTAATCCCACATCAACTTTCCCGATCCACCCGTATTTCAGACGCGGTCACACTGCGATGTAGCGCAATTCCACAACGCGGGCACCGGCCATTGGCCCTTGCGGAACACCCGCTCCGCAGCTGTTCGACTGACCCGGCGGCGCCGCGCGCGCGGGGCTGCAAAGGGAGACAGAGAGCCTTCAGCGCCGCCCCTAAGATCCGCGGGAAAACAAACATTCATCCTCGTTTGCTCTCCCGTGCCCCCGTCCTCCCTTTCTCGCTCCGCCGCTGCCGCGTAAATTGAGGGATTAGCGCGGAGGACGGGTCCTAATTACGCGCGTGCGACCCCCGTCGCCGTAAATATTAATTATTTTATAAATTTGGCGTTTGGATTTAACCGGCTGCGCCCGGCACAGATTTCGGATGGAATTTGTTTGATAAACAATCGCGCGAGAGTTGCCAGCGTCGCTAATGCCGCTGGATGTAGAGGAACTCGGGTGGATTTTGTTGCTTTCGAGGATGTTAAAACCCTTCGAGTAGAGGCCAGTAAAGACGTTTTCGGAGGCAAATTGAGGAACGAATATGCTCCATTTCGTGTGAGTTACTTCATCTCCATCATTTCATATTTTCTAGGTCCAAAGCCCCTGAATTTTATTATTGTTACAATGAATATTGCGCCGTTTTCCGGGAGGCAAATTTTTTACAATCTCTTAATTTTATAAGTGTTTCGTTTTTGAAAATATTACACAGATCATAGCAATTTATCACAACTCATAAGGGTAAGACCCGAAAATGTACTTTACTTTACACAAGGAAAATTGACAATCCATTTTAGACTTGAAATAATCTTTAAAATAATAAACTGTTAATTGCAATAAAGTTACATACAAAAAAAAGGTAATTTATATTCTGTATAGCCATCCATGAGAACTTGCCTTTGCATTTTACTAGAACTTTAAAATTTAATTTAATTAACATTACAATCGCAGAAAAATAAAACTCAGGTTTGCGATTAGTGTAGCATTTGAAATGAGAATGAACATGTTTACTTTCACCTTGTTTTATTTAATAAATATTTAATACAGTCTACTTCAGAATGTTTTACTTTTTTCTTTAAGAATTTCTGTATGTTGTATCTTATCGACAGGACTGCTTAATAAATATAATTATTTATTTTTGTAAATACGATTGCGCTTCAGTTAACTTTCCAGGACGTCTTTCAATCGGGGCCCTCCTGCAATTTAACTTCTTTCTTAATTTCTTTCTTCCTTCCTTGCCACTCAATTAGAAACACCTGCTACGGTAGTTAATTCGGAAAGATTGCGCTCTGAGCCCGTGCTAGAGTTTTCTCGCCACCATCCGTCAGGACGGCGAAGGGCGGGGGCCTTGGGGTGGGGAGAAGAGTAAGTTTTCTCCCCTGTGGACGCGCCGCCTCCAAGCGGACTGTCCCGCGCAGAGCGCTCGCGCCCCGCCGACGCCGCTCCTTTATCACGCGTCGCTTAACGAGCCCTGCGGCGCTGCGGCAGGGCACGGTGAGGTGGGCGGAAGCAGCAGAGGAGCAGACCAGGGGCCGGCGGGGTAAGGATAGGAGGAGGGAGGGGAGGGCCAATGGCAGGGACGAGGGAGCGGCACTGCGATGGTGACGATCGCGCGAGAGATACATGAAAGACATGGAGCAGCCAAGATATGGCCGGGTACCGAAGGGATGTGGACAAACCTCGAGGGAAAAATTTAGTTTATTAGGCAAGCTTAATGCCCATTGCATCTTCCATTTACACTTTCTACATATTATTCCTTTCGTATGAGAGTCAGTACATTTGAACGTAACGATTGGGGATTTGAAGGTCAGGCCCAGCTTGAAATTGGGAGGGGGCAAGGTGCCGGCGCTCTGAGGGTGTGGTGCGCGAAGGTGACGTAAATAAATGTCAGGGAGCAGTCAAGAAATGACCCGTAGAAGAAGGGATGAGAAAATAATAAGTCCGTTTGTTAGGAAAGCTGAATACCTATTGCATCTTCCAGCTAATTCCTAGAACATCTTCCTTCCGTATCCGACCCACTAGACATGACCACAGTCTTGGATTGTGGAGTCTTGGATTTGACGAGTAGGCTGAATAAGAGAGGCGGGAAGGTAAATGGAGGGGATGAGGGGGCGGAACTGTGGAAGGGTCGCGCGAAGGCGAAGTTGATTAAAGATGTCGACTACCCTCGAAATGACATCTGTAACACCAACGTTGTTGCATTTATTGTCTTCCTCCGTAACATATGAATATTAAGAAATCCTAGCTAGTAAAACATTGAATAAAATATACAATATATGTCAAAATAAATGTTGAAAACACAAATAAAGATTTAAGATTTCTATGATTCTTCTCACCGAATAAAACCCACATAATGCATCTCTCGCACATGAACTAGTGTCTGTGCATGAACTAATGCACCGATATAATTGGAGCAGCAAATTCAATTTCAAATTTAAAGAAAATGTTTCCACGCGACCACTTACAAAAATATTACATTTCTAACATCAAAACTATTCTAAAATCGTACACATTCGAAAGTAATAATAGTTTAAAGTGGATGTTACAGTCTGTTCCATTACAGTTAACAGTTCAGGGGAAGGCGGTTACTTTACACTAACCAGACTAAACGTTAATACGGTGATACACGCGCGAATTAGGCATTTGTACATACAGGAAATGTGGTGTCATAGTAGTTAAACAAAACACAAACACACTAATCGTGTGATTATATATTGTCATTATGAACACTGTAGTTCAAACGAGCAAAGCGCAATACTCGTAAAGAGAAAAAAGCATCTCGTCTTACCTCATTTCTCGCCAATATTCTTAATAACACTAAACGACGGAGAGGACCTGCCGCCTCCACCAAGCAACTATATTTAAACGTAGAGTCACTTGAAGGTCACGAGCTGGAAAGATAGAGAGGGGTATTGTCATCTAATCGGGAGCTCCAGTGTCAAATATTGAAGTTGTTACGAAGCTCCCGACTGGCAGAACCCCCTTCTGCGTTCAGCTCGTGACCATTAAGTGACACTGTGTTTGAATCTGAGTATAAAAACGATTCAATTCGACCACGACTGGCAACTCACTGCGGTACCCCTTTACTCCTTACCACGTTTACGTCACCTGCCGAACGTGGCAAGAAAAGATGGGCGATGCCAAGACAGTATCAAAAACACTGTAAACAAATTCAAAGATTGATATTAATTTACAAAGAAGGCATCACTCTCAGTTTAAAGAGAGTAATAAAAATAATTTTGAAAGACCGATTAAAAAAAACATTTTATCAAATGCTTACCAAAAGTCAAACTTATTTAACCATATTGTTCTGATAGCAAACTCAACGAGTGGCACCCAGTAGAAGAAGAATATCTGCAATTAATTAACTAAAAGACTTATGCTGTCCTCTTCTTTCTAATCCATCTTGTATTGAAGCTTATTTATCGAAACAAATCATTCATGTCGAATGTAATCAAAAGATAAGATAAAATATAACTGATTCACTTTTGTGACTATGACCGAATACGTTGAAAAATATTTTGTATGTGCCAATTATTGTTATATTCTTTCTTGAAATCAATTTCTTTCCTCGTGATTTTTGTGTGGTCTCAATACACACATTATATGGTCTGACATATTACTTTCTACATGCTGATTCACGAAAAATGAAAAAATTAAAAATTATTTTATTATTTTTGAAATATAATCAAATGTGAAGTGTCGTGCATTGTTTTTTTCTGAAATGTATCATGCACATAAGTTGAGAGAACATTTACAAGATGCAACGATTGTCACGTATTTTTTAATATAATAAAATTATATAAACTATTTCCATTATTAATGCTATTGCAAAATAGTCATTACTTTACGAAATGAATGCCATGATTATCTCTCATGAATTGAGATTTTTTGACTAATTATATAAAATATAATGGTAATTTCAAAATCCCTCGTCGAATTACATTTAACAAATTATGTCTAAATATAATATAATTCAAGTAAAATTTCCATATACATTTTCTCTAACACATGAAACATTTTTTTAATGTAAAATACGTTTTACGAGAACTGATATGAAAATCAAAAGACAATCAATTGGAATTCGCGTATCGATCCTGTCTGGGCGTCACCTCGCAACCCCACGTCCAGCTTCTCCCCCACAGACTCCCTGGACATTCAATTTCCGGCAGCCGACCGGACATTGAAAAATAATGGTGCAATCACAGCGCCAGAAATGACAACAGTATAAGCTATAGTGTCATGAAAATACATAGTGTCAGGTGGTCACATATTCGTGTAATGACTGCTTAATGGTGCTTGTTCCAGCTTGCAAAACTAGTAAATTGCTAATACTAAACAGGGCATTAAAATGGCTATGAAAACTGCCGACGAAAATAAAACGACAATGCGTGTTCTAAAGGTATTGCAAGTGTTTTATTGTTCGCAATGCGATGAACATACTTGCAATGCGATGATACATACAAAATACCGAGTAAACTTCCACGCTATAATTAGTATTTATCTCATGATAACTTTGATAAATGACAACACCCTTTTTGGAACAAAGCTACTCAGTAAATGTAAAACAAATGCATTATTTGCCTCGCTGAAGCTGCTTTAGAATCATATAAATATATTTAGTGTGTCAAAAAATTCAAACATTCGGGTTCATGATAATGAGTTCAATAAAAAACCTAAAAATTTGTTTGTCAAGTTACTGCGATAAAATATTAAAACAACGGTTTTTATTGTTAGCAATATATTATATATTATGCAATATTATTTTCGAACATGTCACGTATTTCAACATTGTTTTGTCTTCGGAAAACATTACAATATATTAATTTTTTTAATATTAAAACGATGTTTAGTAAATAAGCATAAAAACGACACAAATTAATCACAAATATTAATATATGGCATGTTTGCTTTGTCGAAATTTCAATAAAAGTGCAGATATTTTTTATACACTACGTTCGCAGGATACCACTTTTTAACATTTTTTTATTTAATAGATTATCAGCTTTCCATGGCTAATCCGCGATCTTCTGACTAACGCAAGACATCGGATGCTAATAATCTCTCAAACAGAAATGTTGATAAACACGACACATTTCAATTTTACTCTTATTCAAATGCCAGCACTTCTTCATAAGACGAATAAATCTAATTTACAGAGCTTTTTGTTCTTTGGGTACTCTCCACGTAGGTTTTAACCTCGTTCTACCCCTCAGAGTACAGGAGATAAAGCGATTACCTAGCACTTGTAATTTGCACCAGGGGGAATTCACCCCGGGGTGGGCACGTGGGCGCTAGCCTCTATCCGCATCCCCCGCCGGCAATGAGTACGTGGACAGCCTGATATCTGGATCCCGCCGAAACGCAGTTTGCCCACACGGCAACCTCCCCATTCAATGCCTTACAGCTCGGGGCTACTAGCTATCCAGGTTAGTACCGGTGTCCAAACAATGCGCTACTCACATGCGCCGGAAATAAGTTCTCTTTATTCTAAGTAGTGGGCACCCCCACGATGAAACCAAGAGCCCAACAAGGGGTCACCCGACCTAAGATTCAAGCGGTTTAGGGCCCCCTTCCCGTCTCCTCACTGCCTCCACGTTGAGGCTACTGACGTGAGTACCGCCAGAACCTAGGCAACCTGACAAGAGGGTATCTGGACTTCTGTATGTGGGATCCGAAGCATTCCAAAGAAAGTTCTTCGCCCAATCCTGGCCAAAGGTTGGTACGCCAGTGCTGCAACTGGTAGGTTACTAGATGAGATTTAGCAAGACTAAGCTAAGCATCGTCTACTCACCACCTCCTCCTTCAAGCAAACGACATGAGTGTCGCCGTGAAACTCGGGGTGTGGGTGGTCGTCTAGAACCCTCCCCCAGAGATCGCGGCAGCCTGCGCAGCCCCCCGCGGGGGGAGGGTATCGGCGAGCCCGAGGGGCGTATCTCAGGCGTATCGGTCGCGGCGCTGCGTCTCCGCGCAAGCGGTGGGGTCACTAGCAGCTCGACGCGCCCCGTCGACGCCAATAAACAAACGGAAGAGGCGGCGCGGAACCGAACGCGGCCAAGTTTTGCTGCGAGGGCGGCCGGCGAACAACTTCCAACTTCACACGTAATTTTCGAGGAACTTCGCCCACCCCCCCAAACACATGCTGCGCCCGCCGTCGCCGCCTCTACACGGCACGCCCAGCCCTGTCTTAGTCCTGCCTCCCTACGCTTCTGCACACGCCATCCATTCCACTCCAATCCAAACCAGTCCAGGCCAATCCAGTCTAATCCAAACCAATCTAACCCAGTATAATCCGGTGCAGTCTTCCAACTCCAACCGATCCGGCCCCGTTTCTGCCCACCTACCATGCCTCTACCCACTCCATGTTTCTCCTCGCTCGTATACCCTCTTCCTACCCCATCCCCCAACCGTTCCACCCTGCCCCGCCTCTCGAAACCTCAGTCTTCGCGTCCTGCCCTAACTCGCCACGCGACACCCCAGCCACGCAGCTTATCGGCGCGTCTTCTGATTCCCATTGAATTCTCTCTCCGCTGTCATCAACCACTCATCCTTTATATACATCCCTCACCTATTTTAGAACCTTCTATTATATTCATATTTCTATTGATTCATTCATCATTCTTATTATTATTGACACTTTCATAAATATGAAAGTTCCGTATCACGAACATCATTAAAAATTTCGTTAGCTCTGCATTGCCTCGTCCAGCATTTCATGGTTTCGACTTTCTTTCCATACCTCTTTTGCTAGAAATACTTTTTGTTAGGTTTTTTCTTTGTCTATTACTACCCTGCCCAGTCGGCCGGGCCCCCAGTCGGCCGGGCCCCCAGTCGGCCGGGCCCCCAGTCGGCCGGGCCCCCAGGTCGGCCGGGGCCCCACAGTCGGCGGGCCCCCAGTCGGCGGGGGCCCCCAGCGGGCCGGGCCCCAGTACGTTAGTGCAACGCCGATGGCTAAGATGACTTATTAAGGGGCTGCCCTGCCGATGTGCGTCTGACGGGGGAGTGCGGGGAGCAGACGACGATAGGCGCAAGGGTTCGACTGCGTTTTAAAGAGGCAGCGCCATCGCGTGCAGGGCAGGCCAGGCGCCGAGAGCGGCGCGCTGAAGCCGTGGAAGGCAGCATATGCAGCGGCGCGCCCGTTCCGCATCGATGGGCGATTTCCGTAGCGGGCTGAAGCCGCCCACGCTCACCATCGACCCCACCCGCCCAGCCGCAACGGGAATCCTTGTGACGCGTGCTTTTGACACGATATAATCTACAACAACAATTGCTGATCTACAAAACCAGATACTTATCACACGCTAAGCATACCGTACGCGTTGCACTCGTCCGCAAAAAAGCATCAACTCCGAGAACCCTGAGGCCCAAGTCCAAACCACTATATTTTATTTTCATTTTCAAAAGGCGATAATTACTTTCGTATTATATGCATAGTTCTCGATTTTAAAAACAACGGGTCCTTTATATCGTTCACTTGGTCAATAAGATAACATTGATCACATTATTCATATTCTTAAAAAATGTGCGATAACGATTTTATTTTCGTCATATATTAGTGTAACCTTACCTATGCATATCTATAAAATTCAAATAAGAAGATATGGCGGGAATAACTCTATTAAATAATAGATAATTATAACATTTTCGATGTGTCTCATTAGATGTACAAAAAATATTAACAATAAGTAGTATATCTGTGATATAAGAGGCGAGAATCTAGCTTACTAAGCATGTTAATGATGTCATCTGTATCTCCACCACTGTCGACTACTTGGTATTTTGTGATACTCTCCATGACCGTCAATATCTGCTTCATATTCCAAAATCTTCCCCATATCGCACCTACCTGGTCTCGAGACTAGACGTAAGACAACACATCGCAATCCAAGTATTAATGTTGTCTATATCTGAGGGTATGATTAGACTTCTCTCAGCGATGCCAATTAAACAACATAAAAAGAAGCATAAGAAAATTTAATATTTATAAAGGATCTAGCGA
The DNA here is from genome assembly GCA_017312745.1 of Gryllus bimaculatus. NCBI lineage: Eukaryota > Metazoa > Arthropoda > Insecta > Orthoptera > Gryllidae > Gryllus > Gryllus bimaculatus. The sequence goes on along the minus strand of BOPP01000096.1, from coordinate 1,920,793 downwards.
TTAGATCTATCGTGGCTGCCTTATAATATATATCTGTGATATTTACTATTGTATCCATGTGTCTAAGAACGAAAATATTTACCAAAAAAAAGCCAATTCTAGAAACTTCTATCAGGAAATAGATTTGCGGAGTGTTTACCTATGTGTCTAAGCTTGCGAATTTCTTTGATATCGGTAGTTACTTACGAACAGCTATATCCAATTAATCTTTATAACTCAGAGGTAGACATCTTAGATCCAACATAACACATAACTACCGGACATTCCGGCGACAATAATTAATATAGTGTGAGAGAAGAAAATTGTGAAATCCAAAACTGTAATTATATCGACTAAAAATTTACCTTTTTAGAATGAGTCACAAGAAAATAAATATTCATTACATATCACCCCGGGAATTGTATAGACTCAATGCAAGATTACGTTATAGTGTCGTAAAATTCAGGCGTAGCGTTGCGTAGGGGTTCTTCTCTTTAATGTTAACATTATATATAAAATTCTATAACCATTTGTGACATATTCACCTTCTCTAACATATATCGCTTTTACACATAAAAGAGTACACATAAATACGTATTCTCATCTGACTTTATTTTTCGCTTGTTCATCTACAAAAATACGTAAAATCATCTTTAATAATACATAGTGATATCATGATTAAGAAAGTGCGCGCTTCTCAAAATTCTGAGGTTTAAAGTATATTTATATGAACAATTTTCTTACAACTGAGTTTATTGTATTATTAAATCCTCTCAATGACATATTGTGCTGGGAAAAAAACAGCAATTGCTTGATTTTTTAATGGAAGTGAATATTCAAGTTGGAATATATTTCATAAAATTTTATTAAGAATAAATATATGCAGCAAAAGATCCAATGCGACGAAGCTTTCTTGCTAAATAATATTAATACAATCAAAATTAGTACATTTATTTCTTTCATTGAAATCAAAAATTCTGCGAAATTCATTTATATCAGAATTGAGCGTGAATATGTCATATCTTCATAATATTTTCCACTCTTGTAATCCAAGTCTTCACTTTCCTTCTTTTTTCTGTAAATTGATTTTTTTTCAGCAAGAAAGAACCGAAAAGCATTTCCAATTCAACTGTTAAATTATTTTCACATGAGCCGTTTAACCAGTAGCCCTCAAACTCGTACAACTGCTAATATCCCCGTTACATCCACTCAAAATTCAGAAAAACCGCTGATCAGCTTGGAATTGGTCCATAAATCATCCCCAGATGCCATGGTCGCTCTAGAATCAGAATGTATGCTTAAACCTTTACAACCTTTCTATAAAACGAGGGCTGTGATTGAAAGCGATGTGCAGAGCTACAATTTGCTTTGAGAAACAAAAAAAACAGGGTAATTTACCCAATAATTTTCATCCCCATTAACCACACTAAATAAAGAGAGTTTCTATTTTCTATTCGGACGCGTAAATTCTGAAAATACGACGCGTTCGATCGCCCGGCAAATTCCCCTGTGTGCGCGGCACGCACCGCTCCGTGCGGGACGATTGCTTGCCGGCCCCTGCGTTGCACGCACCCCAAGCACATCGCGCGGGGGATCGACCGGCGTCAATATTATCTCAGCCCGGATCCCATCCGCCCGCCTGAGTTTTTATTTCACGGCGCGCGCCAGGGGACGCGGCGTATTTCTGCGTCGCTTTTCCTGGCACCAGCCCGCCACACCCTTCCACGCACAGCTCGTACGCGCTGGACCCCGCTCCTCCCCACTCCACACCTCCCCCACGGGGACCAGTCCGCCCTCGCCGTCGCGCGCATACCATCCTCATAACGCGTTCATCTCTCCTTTTTCCATAGCGCGAATAACCACATCTCCGTCGCCTGCTCTGATGACACCATTAGCGCTCACAGCTCTCTCTTTGACAAAGCCAACTTCCTGTGTCTTCACGCCGCAGCCTACGTCCTCCATAATTGCTCGACCTTCCCCACCTGTGAATCCTAACACTTCTGCCTCAGCGCATCTCCATCCACAGCAAACGAGCGAACTGCGTCGAAACGGATACATTATCCGTCAATCGAAGAGCTCTGAGATGCACAATGATTCCTTGACTGAACGTAAAGTACGGTTTGGACGAAAATAACGCGCTTACCGTGCTAGTCGAATATGATCGCAATTTGTCCTCACAGGCGTAACACATGAGGCATATTTCTGCTGTCGTTCTAATTAGACACGAAAAAATATAGCACTGGCTCTAGTATAGAAAAACTGAACACACTAGCTGAACCTAAGAACATAGAGTTTTATCTTTCACCTTTACTAACAATATATAGATAATAATTGTTTAAAAAAAGTTTATGTCTGTAAATTAACAACATCCGCACTTTTTAGTACTGATCTGACAGTGAATCTGAAGTGCTAACAGCAATTGAGCGAACAAAAGGAGCATAAAAACCCAAATTAATTTAAAAGATAAAATACAAATAGTTATGATGGTCACCGGCAGTAACAGTAATCTGCTGGTCCACTCAGAAAAGCATTTGACCACACACCCGTCGTTAAAATTTAAGGACACTGTTCCAATCGCGTCGTGCGAGCGCGCGTGTGCGGAAACCCATAGAGCTGAAACTTTGTTCCTCTATTTGCGCGCAGAGCTAATACACAATACTTTTTAAAAGTCTTCAAAGGGAGAGTGTACATAAGGAACCAATAAATTAATAATCCGCCTAGATCAAAATTCTTCAATGGCAAGCATTGAGCGTCGAGCCGTGGTCTTGTATTTTATCTTGAGTGGAAAATATGTGCCATAAGATCTAAATACAGAGATCGATAAAGCGACACCCACTCTATTTAATTGAAATGTATGACCCTCCATTAAAAGAAGAATATTTTATTTTTAAGTAAGTTCATATAGTTCTTAAAATACACTTGACTATAATCAACAAAATCTCGGTTTGAGATAAGAAATTTCCACAGAATTCTGAAAATAAACCTAGAATAATGAAATATATCTCTGCTCTATCCAAAACATTCTTGTATATGTAAAACTGGAAATGCGTAACATACATTCTATAAATTATCTTCTTACATCTATGAAGTCATTTTATCTTATTCCTCTTAAGTAGATGCAATGCTTCGTTGAAGCGATAACTATGCGTTTGACGAAGCTTTGCATGGGACCGGACGGACAAGTGCGGCTGAGAGCCCAACGATTGCCCGATGACATAGCGAAAACGCGTAGCAACGGCGGACAAAGCGAAGCGAAGAAGAACAGCTGTAAGCCGGGAGCAAAGGCAGGCTGAGCAGAAGAGAGAGAGAGGTTGATAGTGAGAGAGAAGAGATAGAGGTCGTAGATATGTTAGAGAGAATGTAAGAGAGAGGCGTAGATAGGTTGAGAGAGAAGAGGTGAGTAGTGAGAG
>BOPP01000096.1:1893306-1914763 GCA_017312745.1 Gryllus bimaculatus | reverse complement strand
TTCCACGCACAGCTCGTAACGCGCTGGACCCCGCTTCCTCCCCACTCCACCCTCCACCCACGGGGACCAGTCCGCCCTCGCCGTCGCGCGCATACCATCCTCATAACGCGTTCATCTCTCCTTTTTCCATAGCGCGAATAACCACATCTCCGTCGCCTGCTCTGATGACACCATTAGCGCTCACAGCTCTCTCTTTGACAAAGCCAACTTCCTGTGTCTTCACGCCGCAGCCTACGTCCTCCATAATTGCTCGACCTTCCCCACCTGTGAATCCTAACACTTCTGCCTCAGCGCATCTCCATCCACAGCAAACGAGCGAACTGCGTCGAAACGGATACATTATCCGTCAATCGAAGAGCTCTGAGATGCACAATGATTCCTTGACTGAACGTAAAGTACGGTTTGGACGAAAATAACGCGCTTACCGTGCTAGTCGAATATGATCGCAATTTGTCCTCACAGGCGTAACACATGAGGCATATTTCTGCTGTCGTTCTAATTAGACACGAAAAAATATAGCACTGGCTCTAGTATAGAAAAACTGAACACACTAGCTGAACCTAAGAACATAGAGTTTTATCTTTCACCTTTACTAACAATATATAGATAATAATTGTTTAAAAAAAGTTTATGTCTGTAAATTAACAACATCCGCACTTTTTAGTACTGATCTGACAGTGAATCTGAAGTGCTAACAGCAATTGAGCGAACAAAAGGAGCATAAAAACCCAAATTAATTTAAAAGATAAAATACAAATAGTTATGATGGTCACCGGCAGTAACAGTAATCTGCTGGTCCACTCAGAAAAGCATTTGACCACACACCCGTCGTTAAAATTTAAGGACACTGTTCCAATCGCGTCGTGCGAGCGCGCGTGTGCGGAAACCCATAGAGCTGAAACTTTGTTCCTCTATTTGCGCGCAGAGCTAATACACAATACTTTTTAAAAGTCTTCAAAGGGAGAGTGTACATAAGGAACCAATAAATTAATAATCCGCCTAGATCAAAATTCTTCAATGGCAAGCATTGAGCGTCGAGCCGTGGTCTTGTATTTTATCTTGAGTGGAAAATATGTGCCATAAGATCTAAATACAGAGATCGATAAAGCGACACCCACTCTATTTAATTGAAATGTATGACCCTCCATTAAAAGAAGAATATTTTATTTTTAAGTAAGTTCATATAGTTCTTAAAATACACTTGACTATAATCAACAAAATCTCGGTTTGAGATAAGAAATTTCCACAGAATTCTGAAAATAAACCTAGAATAATGAAATATATCTCTGCTCTATCCAAAACATTCTTGTATATGTAAAACTGGAAATGCGTAATCATTCTAATTATCTTCACATCTATGAAGTCATTTATCTTTTCTCTTAAAGATGCATGCTTTTGAACGAAACTATGCGTTGCGAAGCTTGCATGGGACGGACTGGACAAGTGCGGCGAGAGCAACGATTGCGATGAGCGAACGCGGCAAGGCGGACAAGCGAAGCGGAGACAGTGTAAGCGGGAGCAAGGCGAGGCTGAGAGAAGAGAGAGAGAGGTCGATAGTGAGAGAGAAGAGATAGAGGTCGTAGATATGTTAGAGAGAATGTAAGAGAGAGGCGTAGATAGGTTGAGAGAGAAGAGGTGAGTAGTGAGAGGCTCCACCGATTCATCCACCACTCCCTTCACCATTCGTCTCCGCTCCCACCACTCCACCCCATTCCACTCCTCCCTTCCTCCTCCCCGCTCATCCTCACTTCTCTTCGCTCCTCGCCGCCAGGGTGTGAAACGGAATTACCGCACGGCCTAATGCAAATGCCTGTGGAGCTCAAATGCTACGTGCTAGTGATATGCATCCGGTACAAAGCATATTTGCGTTCTAAAGCACAAAACGGTAGAGAAAACTGACAAATGCAAAGGTTTCTTCAAATACATTATTGTAAAAGTAAAAGATTTGTTTTCACAACGTTAGCTTGAGGAGACAGGAACAAAGCCATTTGGTAAATACGGTCACGTAACATACGTTTTCCTCGAAGCAAATGAACAAAGCACCATCAATTTTAATTTAGAACAAAAATAAACCATCAATTCTTCTGGCAAATTTACGTATGTTTTATTCTGATGTATGCATGCAATCCAGGCATAAGAGCACACTAATTGATTTCGCAAAGAGTATTTTTTTATCTACAACAATATAACACCTCATTTCAAAACAATAATGAATTTTGCGTCTACCACGTTATAGAAAACTGGAAATGCGTATCTAATTTCTCATCATCTATGAGTCATTTATCTTTTCTCTTAGAAGATGCATGCTTTTGAACGAAACTATGCGTTGCGAAGTTGCATGGGACGGACTGGACAAGTGCGGCGAGAGACAACGATTGGCGATGAGCGAACGGGGCAAGGCGGACAAGCGAAGCGGAGACGTTAGCGGAGCAAGGCGAGGGTGACAGCGACGGCGAGCGCTAAAGTGAGAAGCAGGCTGAGAGAGAGAGAGAGAGAAGCGGAGGGTGATAGGAGAGAGAGAGAGAGCGAGGGTGATAGAGAGAGAGGAGAGCGAATAGTGATAGTGAGAGAGAGAGAGCGTGATAGTGCATAGTGATGAGAGAGAGAGAGCGTGATAGTGAATGAAGTGAAGAGAGAGAGAGCACTGATAGTGATAGTGAGAGAGAGAAGAGCGTGATAGTGATAGTGAGAGAGAGAGAGTGATAGCAGAGAGAGAGAGGTTAGGATAGTGAGAGAGAGAGAGGTTTGGATAGTGAGAGAGGAGAGAGGTTGATAGTGAGAGAGAGAAGGTGATAGTGCAAGAGAGAGATGAGGTTGATAGTGAGAGGAGAGAGCGTTGATAGTGAGAGAGAGAGAGTCGTTGATAGTGAGAGAGAGAGGTGATATGTGAGAGAGAGCAGGTTGATGTGAGAGAGAGAGAGGGTTGATAGTGAGAGAAGAGAGAGAGCGTGAGTAAGGAGAGAGAAAGAGTGGATAGCTGAATGAGAGAGAGGTGATAGTGGATGAGAGAAGAGTCGTCCTGTGATAGTGAGGAGAGAGAGAGCGTGAATCTAAGTTGACGAGGGAGCAGAATGAGAAGAAGAGGGTGATAGTGAGAGAGAGAGAGCGAAGAAAGAGAGTGTTGACAGGGAGGTATAAGTGAGAGAGAGAGAGTGTGATAGTGAGAGAGAGAGAGGGTGATAGTTGAGAGAGAGGGTGTAGTGAGAGAGAGGGATGATGAGTGAGAGAGAGTGATAGTGAGAGAAGAGGTGATAGTGAGGAGAGAGGGTGATAGTCAAGAGAGAGAGGTGATAGTGAGAGACGAGGGTGATAGTGAGAGAGAGAGGGTGAATAGTGAGAGAGAGAGGGTGATAGTGAGAGATGAGGGTGATAGTGAGAGAGAGGGTGATAGTGCAGAATAAGAGGTGATAGTGAGAGAGAGAGGGTGATAGTGAGAGTGATAGTAGAGAGAGGGTGATAGTGAGAGAGAGGGTGATGTGAGAGAGGAGGTGTAGTGAGAGAGAGTGTAGGAGAGAGGGTCGATAGTGGAGAGAGAGAGGTGATAGTGACGAGAGAGGGTGATAGTGGGAGAGAGAGGTGATAGTGAGACAGAGAGGGTGTATGAAAGAGGTGAGAGAGAGAGGGTGATAGAGAAGAGAGGTAGAGAGAGGGTGATAGTAGGCGGTAGTTGAGAGTGAGGTGATAGTGAGAGAGGGAGAGAGAGGGTTGATAGTGAGAGAGAGGTGAATGAGAGATGAGTTGATAGTAGGAGAGAGGTGGATAGTGAGAGAGAGGGTGATAAGTGGGGAGGGTAGGAGAAGAGGGTGATAGTGAGAGAGAGGCTGAAGTGAGAGAGAGGCTGATAGTGAGAGAGAGGGCTGAATATGAGAGAGAGGCTGATAGTGAGAGAGACTGATAGTTGAGAGATAGGCTGATAGTGAGAGAAGAGGCTGATAGTGAGAGAGCAGGCTGATAGTGCAGAGAGAGGCTGATAGTGAGAGAAGGCTGATAGCTTGAGAGAGAGGCTGATAGTGAGAGAAGCTGATAGTGAGAGAGAGGCTGATCAGTGAGAGAGAGGCTTGTAGTGAGAGAGAGGAAATGATAGATGAGAGACGAGGGACTTGAGATAGATGAAGAGAAGAGGCTAATGATGAAGAGAAGGACTGATAGGAGAGAGAGGACTGACAATAGTACGACGAGAGAGGCTAGATAGTGAGAGAACGAGCTGATAGTGAGAGAGAGAGACTCAATATGAAGAGAGGGATAGTATGAAGTAAGAAGGCTGATAGTGAAGAGGACGAGGCTGAAGTGAGAAAGAGAGGTAGAAATAGTAGTGAGAAGACGAGGCTGATAATCGAGAGCAGAGACTGATCAGTGAAGAGAAGACGGCTGGACTGTGAAAGTGAGGGTGAAAGTCAGGAGCAAGAGTGAGAGTGCACAAGATGAAGGAGTAAGTGAGGCGAAAAAGAGCGCAAGGCGAGAGAAGGGCGAGCTGAGAGTAGAGTAGAGGGGGTGAAAGTAGAGAGCGATGGGGCGTGAAAGTGAGAGACGAGGGTTCATAAAGTAGAGAAGGTGGGAGTGAAAGTCAGGCAAGAGTGAGACGTAGAAAGTGAGAGTAAGAGTGAGGGCGAAAATCGAGGGCAAGGACACGAGAAGGGGGTGAGGTGAGGGCAGAGAGGGGATGAAAGTGACTGAGCGAGAGGGTGAAATAGAGACGAGAAGAGAGGGGTGAAAAGTGACGAGCAGAGACAAGAGGGTGACAAGTCAGCAGAGCCGAAGGAGGGGTAAGAAACAGTGACAGGCGAGAGCGGGCGTCGAAATGAAGGCAGCACCGAGGGGGGTGGAAAGTCGACAAGCGCAGAGGGCGGTGAAAGTGAAGCGGCGAGAGGCGGTGAAATGACAGGAAGCGACAAAAGAGAGAGGAGTGAAAAAGTGAAGGCAGAGAGAAGGGGGTGAGTGAAGGACAGAAAAAGAGAGAGAGGGATAAGAAGTGATAGGCAGAGAAGGGGGTGAGTTGAACAAGGCAGAGAGGGGGGTGAAGGAAGGCGAGAGGGGGTGAAAGTGAAGGCGCAGAGTGGAGGGTGAAAGTGAAGGCGGAACGAAAAGGGGGTGAAGTGAAGCGACACGAAGAGGGGGGTGAAAGTGAACGGAGAAGAGGGTGAAAAGTGAGGCCGAGAGGCCGGTGAAAGCAGAGGCAGAGGGAGGGCAGTGAAACCGAGGACAGAGAGGGGTCTGAGACAACGAAACAAAGAGGCGCGAGCGAGAAAAAGAAGAGGGGATCGAAGGCGAGGGCGAAGGGGAAAGTGAGAAAACCACAACAAGAGAGCGGAGAAAGGGGTAAGAAAGATGAACGCGGCGAGAAGGGAGGAAAGTGAAGGGTCGGACAAGGACAGAGACGGCGATGAAAGTGAGGGCGCGAGCAAGAGAGAGCGGTGAGTCAGGAGTGGAGGTCGAGCAGCGTCCGGGCGCCTCGGAGTCGCGGTGCCTCCGCCTTCGGTGCGGCTCCGCAAAGTCGCGCGCCCTTGAAAGCGAAGAGGAGCCGCCCCCTCCTATCGTCGCACCGCTCGAAAATAGCGCTCTACTTGAACGCGCTTCTTCGCGTTTATCTCCGGCCTGATATTTGTACGAACCACCGCTCACTCCCCTTGCAGTGCGCAACGCACAATTACTTCCTTCAAGGGCAAAGACTAAGGTTGTTATTCCCATAATTGTTGTGAATGTTTTATCGCGGATATGACTGTGACCTTCACCGATATGGCGACATCCGGCACTGACATACAGTCTAGGTTGATGAGGGTTTCCCTACCCGTGTATCTTCCACCAGCGACATCTGGAGAATCCACAAATCTACTGTCTTAGAAACGTAAAAAATTAGTATCTCATAGAAGGTGGGAATTCATTAATAGAAAAATGTTTTTTTAACTTTTCTAAAACCGAAAGAAATACGATATATTAATAATGTTGAATTTCTTTATACCCCAAAAATTAAGAATGTATTAGAGGGGCGCATGGGAGAATTTGGACACCAGGCGTTACTTTTTCACGAACAGTTTGTTTGAGAACATATAATACTCTTGTGATTTGGAGTACCTTTCAACTAATCTTGTATCTTCCAAATCGATTACTCATCACATGATTGCAGATTGCCCATTAATTCTCAGAAATGTATTAACTCGTGGGTGTCGCTGGGATCGCAAAGCTTTTGTGCACTCTCACTTTCACCCTCGTCTTAGACCCGTGTCGACAAGTAGAGCCAACTGGCTCATCATCCATAGAGACGTTGCATTAACCTGCACTGTTGTGGCACAATCCAATTAGACCATTAATATTAAGAAGCACAAAAGTTGGATGATATTTCCATAAATTGCCAAAAGTAAGAATTGTAGACGGAAGTTTGTTTCTTTTTCATGTGTGGTTTATAATGAGATCAATATTAACAGAAGGGTCACGAGAGTTGATACGTAAAATAGCACAATATTTGCATTCAAAACAAACAAGAAGTGGAAGTTCTACAAAGAAAACTAACAAGACAAAATATTAAATTTGTCGGGGAAATTTAGACGCAAAAGCATACCGTAAATATGAAAAGTTCATGAAAACAGTTATAAGTAAATAACATTCATCGTTGGTAATGATTTTGTGTCAAAATTTAATACTGAACTTTATAATTATAAAATAAAAAGTTACTCTGAAGTCCGTTACTTTCGTAAGCAATATGCGACCGCTAATGGGTTAAGATTATTTTTTCTGACTCGTAACAAGACAAATGACCTGTAAAATACAAACCCTTTTCTAAACAACTAAATATTTGAAAAATGTATCTGCTTCTTTTAGGAAATCTAACTCTCGCTTACTTAGTTTGAACGGGTGATGGACTGAAAAATCATACACTACCCAAGTGATTTTCACTGCAATCTAAACTAACATTACTTCAATGTTCGAGACATTAATTGCTTCTAAATTGATAATAAATTGATACCGCCGTCACCTTTTTGTATTTGTTTTCTTTATAGCTAAATTGTAAAAGAAACTAGATATAAACCAGGAGAGTTGAAAAACAAAGTATTACACATTGTTGTTCGCCAATTCAAGAGTCAACTGATCTGTTTGAAACATATTTCCACCATATGTGGCTTTCTAGAGCCAGAGGGCGACAAAAATGAGAAACTTATACTTCAATTTTTTTACAACGTAATGTCATAAGTCAATTGTCTTATGGCGTTTCCCATTCCCGCACTAGTGCGCACTATGTACTTTCAGGGCATTTATCATGTTCCAATTGACCACAAGGGAGCACGTTCCATACATACGTGCACCGAGGACCTCGTTAGTACAACCCGGTAAACTGCCGTTTTGAGGTTAGGTATTGATTGTTACGAGAGCGAAAGTTATGAATATTGAAATGATGTTCGTGATGCAATTGAATATTCTCTCTCACGGACACTTGCAATGATGGAGAACACTATGATTTACAAGAAATATCTTAAAATAAATTTTGTGACTTCTGAAGTTCTGAAAATCAGTTTGTGTTGCATCAGTTATAAATGTAGTAGTTATAAATGAATTAACTAAAAATAGGTTTATTAAAATTCATGATGAATTTTAAGTTTAACCAGCATTTTTTCAAATAAGGCCCAGGATTTTTCAAATTAATGCATTCGAGAAACAAATGAATGTTTTTTAAGAATATCAGTACCATGAACACAAAATATGGGAAAAGGCAAAGAAAAATAAATATTTATAGTAAAAGTGGAATTATATTTTGAGAGAAGGAAATGTAGGAATGTGTCTCCAATAAGTCGAGCTGCACAATTCCACGAGCAAAATATAATCACTTTTACCACATGTATCGTACAGAATTATTTATACAGCCTTAATGTTATTCATTTTATTTCAATTAAAGAATACAGATCACTAGGTTTCGTAAATAAGACCAAATAAGATAGACAAACTTCCCAAGAAATATTTTTGTTACTAATTAAAGTTATGAAGAGGATTGTCACAACGTTTGACAAGTGATAACAACTTCCTGAAGTCTGTTTTAGAGTTTTGAGTTTCTGTGGTCCGGACACTAGATGTTTTGGATAGAACTTACTAAGTTATGTAAGTGGAAGAATATAACTAAACCGAGTATCTTTGGAGACATGGACCAACTATTCGCCACTGACCATCCAAATAATATTGTATTTTTAACATCACTATACATTTCAGAATATGTTTCAACTTGTCAGGGTATGAGCGTACAATATAATTATATTACTATTTACATCTGATGATTCATAAATGAATAGTATAAAAGTCGTGAAATATTAAATAAAGACTGAATAGTTAAAAGTTCTTTCGTTGTTACGTTGTTTGTCTTATTTGGTATAATTTTTCAAATTTGAGTTTTGTGTAGAGTATTTTTGTTAATGTGAAAAGAGTTGAAATTCAATTAACATGATTTGAAAACATAAAATTCAAGCTTGTTGGTTCAACTTTCTATTATTAAATATTTACATTCCAGTAACAATATCAACAAAACAAACTATGGTTTCTGATCTTAGCTGAACAAAGAAGCTCTTATTTTTCTTTCTTTCTTTCTTTCTTTCTTTCGTATTATCGTACCCTTTCTTGCAGTGAAAGTGCTTTGTTACTTTTAAGACTTTTTAGCCCACAAACAAATCTCTCTAGTTGAACACTTCTTTATCCATTTCTTAGACATACTTCCAAATTATAATTTGTTAGTAAGTTAACTGCAAATATAATTCAATGATTGTCTCTGGTAAGTTCCTTCTTGCTCAAAGTGAATATGAAATATTTTATTTTATGGCGTAAAACATGTAAAAAATGCGCTTGCCTTTTTTGTTTTAATTTCCATGGGTTACCGCAGTGCTTCACTACTTGCAGCTTTAGAATTAATCTACACAGATCGAACACAGACCGAATTTACACAAACCAGTTTCATTAACGTGCTGTTCTCAGGAATAATTTTTATGTCCTTCTCAATTCAAATTACAATAACGTTGAATACACAAGTAAGTAATTTTCGGAAGTAAATTATAATCGTACAGTGACAAACCATGTAATTTGCTTTATGTTATTGATAGTCGTTTTGGTTCCTCTTCTAAGGGTGTTCCAAATGGAATGTTGCGCTCAAAAAGACTAGTATTTGCAGTGATTTATATTCAAAATATTTTATCCCACTACAAACATTAAAGCATTTTAATAACTGCACGCTCGTAAGACCTTTCAAACATGCGTTAGAATACTCAAAAATAATAACTTAGACTTTTTTGCTATCTTCCATAACTAATGTTCAACCGTACTGCGCAATCACTGCAGATAACGAAGTTAATTATCTCGAATGTGTTATTCTTTCAAAGAAGTGAATACATAAATACATAATATCCATTATGAAAATAACAATCAATTTTCTTCCATAAAGGCAATAAAGTTTCTTCTTTTGTTAGTCGTTCCACTGCATTACAGTACCATGTTCTAAAAGTCGGCATATAACTCTTGTCTCTCTTTCATGAATTGCAAATCAGGTATCGATATAGATCATCTTGTTCACGACTGATTTCAAAATTTGGGACGAGAAATCTGAAGGGATAATCCGCTTTCGCACTTTCCTTCAATTCAGTTTTCGGGATAAGCTTTTTGAGAGCTTCGGGCGTGCCTATCAATTTTGGTCATCAAGAAAAGTAAACCTACACCTTCCGAAACAGATATCAAGACACCCGCTTTCTGCATGCAACTTCGCTGATTAAGTAATATTAACAAGTAATACGTTTCATTGAGAGTTCATTACTTTTATATTAAATGTTTTCAACAATTGTTTTAGAGCTTTATTTTACCTTCTCGATACTTTTTAAAAGGATAACAAATTTTAATTGATTTTGATATAATCGGAAGACAGATTACCGGGATATACACCGCTTTTCCGTCAATCAAGCTTCTCTCGAGACGTAAAGAAACCCTGAGGGTAAGAGACTAGACCTGCGTGTCACAAATAAACACGAGATTTACTGTTTCTAGTCCAACTCCGCAATCGAGGTCATGTATATACTATGGCACCAAGTACCTTTTACACGGTCAAAATATTTCATTTATTCATCTCACTGAACTTTCTGGAATCTCTCAATTGTTAGTAATTGTCGTATGACACACATTTGCAACTCCAATTAAATTACAGTCATGTGCCACAAAAGAATTGTACAATAAAAATATTCCACGTTATGTTTCATTCTAAATAATTCAAAACCGATTTTAGCTACCTCAAATCCTCACTTTCAATTTGCTCAGAACATTACAAATAGCGTCAACATTCCTCTCTTCCTACTTTAGCAACCTGAAGGGCCAACCGTCCCCTTTTGCGATTCCACGAAACAGAAATCGCCTTGCAAGCAGAGATACCGCGCTTTCGCGATCGCAACCGATGCACAGGAAGATACCAACCTCTCTCTTTCTCGTTATTCCTCTCATATCCTCCGAGCTCTACTAATTCTGGTTTAAAGGCAGCTTAATATAAAGATGATTTATATTCTTCGAACGATATCCAAAGCAGCGCAAGTTACATCACGTTGCAAGAATACGTTACTCGTACGTTCGAGGTCATGGAGGCAAACTTTTAATTTACGACCCAGAAAATGCAGGGCAAAGTTTATTTTCTGAAATATATGTTTGAAAGGTGTGAAGATGAATTATTATTGTAATAAACTAGCAAACTAATAATGGTGTGACTGCAAAGTATTTCTACAATCTTCTAGGTTGTGGTGTTTGAAAAGTATTTTAAAAAAACAGGACGTATATCACACAGTAGTTCAAAAACTAATTTATGAGTGGTTCACTAATCCTTACAACAAGATGGTGTCAAGTAATGGTATAAGTATTGAATAGTGGAAGAGCGCTCAACGCTTTATTTTAATAATCTAAAAGTTCAAAACAAATACTAAGTTAATTTGTGATTATCAAAGACATGAATAGCTCTCGAAACGAGCACTAAGCGTGAACGTTGTGAAGTTTTTAAAAGTCTAAGTAAGGAAAGTTAGCAATAACAAATACACATTTAAATAACTTTAAGGTAGAGTCAGAAACAAACTACTCTCAAACGGGAGGTTAAATTTGTGGACACAATACCTCCATATTGTGAAGGACATATTATTCATCTACATGAATTCACTTTAGCTTAAAGTAACAAATAAAATAACATACCTAATTAGACAAAAGATATTTCATAAACACATCTAATTGATCTCTACGGTCGTACCAACAAATTTAAGAAGAAAATGACAAAAATACTGGAAACGAATACCTTTCCATTGTAACATTGTATTATTGCATTTTACATACAATCGAAAATCTTATATACATAATTGCAATTACATGTATTTGTTCATATCCATTACATGCCATGTCTTATTTCAAATTGCTCTCTCTGGCCGCAACTGGTGTTAAAGAACACATTAATTAATTAAAACTATTACCAATTTTGAAATCAGTTAATTTAAATTTAAAATTAAAAATTTAAACGACAGAAATCACATACGAAGACAGCGTTTATTTCAAATCGTGGAAGACATGCGAAACTAGTTTTCACGTACATTTTAGTATTAGTGACATTCTTCACTGAAATCTAGTATTCATTATGCCACGTTATGAAATAATGCAATTCATTTATATTTAAAGATTAAATTGATGCTAGTTTAAGATTATATTCGTCAAACAACTAGTCCCAAACGAGAGGTTAACACACAGTGCCATTTGTCACTTGTACTCAAATAAGAGATGGGTAAGAAAGTGTGTTTTTTTGTGACGAATTGAATCGCACGTCTCAATAAAATACATTGTTCTTGCTTAACATTTTATTTTATTACGTATGTATTACAAAAATACTCTGTTCCAAAGCAATGCATTTCGTGTTGCTCTTTGAGAGATGACCACTATTTAGGATGCGAAATATACTCAACATTTTGCTGGGAAACATTCGATTTACTCGTATTAAAATTCTCACAGTCAACGTTATGTCAAGCTCTAAACACAATAAAACTCCGTGTTTTTGTTAAGAGTTAATTGATTACACAGCGTCTAGGGTACCTACATTAAATTTGTATTGAGAATTTTCTCAATATTTTGAAAAATATTTTTTGAATCATATTTTCACTCCCGGGTGCAACAAATTTGTTTAATGTAGTAATAAATTCCATGATTGCTTTTTTAACGCGTTTATTCTGATGCTTTAATACTGAGGAATGCCCACGATGAAAATTAATTACTAATATACCAAGTGACAGTTTTCACAAATTAAACATAATTCACTATTTGAGTATAGTTTGCCTAGCACTCTTTCGTATCGTTTAATCTACTATTAGTCACAAGAGTCTACGAGTGGTGTCCAGCGGCGCGCACTTCATTGGCCTTCACGAAACGCTACCTCACGCGTGAAATGAGATGTGTGGCTTTCTCAAAATTGAGCGGACGCTGCACGTAGGGTGTTTGTAATGTACTGACGCAAGAGACAACGTTTGAGGAAAGTGGTACCAATCGCTATTGGACCTCAGACAGGCGGATGGTCGTTCTATGCTCATTGCTCGTTCGCCTTGATGCATTGGCCTTGATACACCCGGCCTTGCAACAATAGAAGAGCAGCAGCTGGCGAGTAAGAATGTTTGTCATAAACAATCAAACGAAGCAAATGTATTAATATCAGACATATAAATGTTACTATATTTCTTTTGGTTTAAAATAATTCATTTCACTTTGTGATAACTCCATGGAATGTTGATGTTCCGTATGTTAGTCATCCGAATAATTATTTAAAGAAGTGCTCACTATATATTAACGCCTCCCCTTCTTCGAAGAAGACCATTAAAAAATGTAAGTGTGACCCGTATCTTTAAATGTCTGTGTTCATGACATTGTGGGCATTCGTGCAGCATTCCATTGCCTCGGTAATACTCCGCCGCACTTCCTGTATGCTCAAACGCACGGCGGGTGGGGCGGGGCGTGGCGGGGTGGTTTGGGCTCAGATCACAGCGGGGGTGGGAGCGGCAGACATAGGGCGCCAGTGGGGCGCCAACCGGACGGACGACGCCGGCGGCGGTGGGGGTGGAAGAGAGGTTGGTGGCGGCGGCGGCCGCGGTGCCCGCCACGTGAGCACCACCACACCGCCGTAGCCACCTCCATCCACCACCCGCACCCCATCCCCTTCCCTTCCCTTTGCGCATAATTAGCACTGCGGCCTCTTAATACACCCGGCTTTTAGTTTTTATTCCATGCACTAGCACAACAGCAGCTTGTAGTGCCAAACGAAACACCGAACGCCGTTTTTTGTTTTTTACACATATATACGATGTGGTCTCATTCTATTTGTATTGGTCACGGCGGAAATTGATATCCAAATCGAGCCCTTTGAATCGCCCGGGTCACTCAAAGGTAACGGCTACTATCACCTCATTACGCATTCACGTTTTATCGATCGACGGGCTGCCGGTAAATCTCGTCCCAGGACAGAAGCGAGTACTACTGGAGCGGGAGGCGCGCCGTGGGCGGGGAGGAAGCGGCGCGGAAGAAGAAATGGCGCGGTCGGGGGCGCGGCGCGCGCCGGCCGCATTCCCGCGGGCGCCACCCGGTCGAGGTCACGCTTATCGACGGCGGGCGGCGGCGGCGACGCCGGGCCGCCCGCCGCCCGGCGCCCGGCCCGCGCCGCGCGCCCGCGCCGCCCCACGCCGCAGGCCACTCACCTCACTGGAAGCGCACTCGGGGCTCCGCCATGGCGCCGCGGGGTCACCTACGCCCCGCATCCCGGCGGCGGCACCGCTTCTCCGCCGCAGCTGCTGCTCCGGTGCTGTGCTGTCCCGTCTGCCTGCCTGCCACTCACCGACTCACACCGCACCGCACTCCCCGCGATCACTGTTGCTTTCTCGCCTCTGCCTCTCCCTTCCTCTCCGCCCCTGCGCGCCCGCGCGCCGAATTCGCGTGTGGTTCGCCCCGGCCCGCGCCCGCTCCGCCCGCCACTCCGCTCCGGTGGGGACCACGGTCAGAGCCCGACTGGAGCGCGGCCGCGCGCGCGCCACGCCGGTCCAGGATGCGTAAGGCAAAGGCGCGTCCACGAACGCGGGCGCCGGGCTTGGCGGCCGAAGATGCCGGATATCCAGAGGCCGCGCGGGAGAGGGGCGAGGGTCGCTGGCGGAAGACGAGCGCCGCCACTACGCGCCCCTCTGCGCAGCGTAGAGCGGCCACCCCAATCGATCGTGCGCAAAGGCTGTGTTCTCGTTCACCGCGCCACAGGCAGCTTCGGGCGGAGACGGAAGGCTCGCGAGGGCGTGGACCTTCGCGCCTCCCTGCCCTTCCCTCCCCCTCCCCGCGCTGGCGAATTTGAATTCGACCCCGCCGCGGAACGATATCGGAATTAGGCCCGCTTCGACATTCATAAGGAATCCGCCCCGCTCGCCCACGCCGACCTCACGCCAGACGCGGATCTCCGACGCCGAGCTGATCGTCAGCCCCCCCACGCGCCTCCGCCCGGTGTGGCGCCGTGTGGTTGTTCCCGACTCTGATGGCAATCCGCTCGTTGGCTGGAGTGACCGATTACCTGTCGGTGCGAAGAGACGACTATTTTCGTAAATCTGCACGTTACTGTTTTTCGTGGAGAGTTCTGGGGGCCACGATTGGCTTGTCGGCGCGCTTTACGGGAGGATATCATTTGCCGATTCTAGGACTTTTTGACGGGAAGAGAACCTTATTCATTTTTCCCTCTAGATTTATTTCATTCGGTTTTCTTTTTTTCAAGGTTCTTTCTTTTGGAGGTTCTCAGGTGTCACGTAGTGCTCAATATAGTCGAGAGACCACCGAAGCACTTAAATGTTCAAAAGGTTGTTTACCGCTTAAACTGATTTTCATATCAGCACATTCAACTTGTAACTCATAAATAATATTACATAAATATTATGTTGTTTTCGAGTTAATATTTACAAGATGTGCTAGTGAATCGTTATTTCAGAAAACCCGTCTTCCAAACGCCAAATTCCTCATATTCTAGAAACTGAGAAAAACGTCTCCCAATATTAATCTGTTTTCAAATATTTTTATTTATTAAAGCAGGTTGATAAATGAATATTTTTCATATAAACATGCACTAAACGAATGTATCTATCCCCTTGAAACAATAATCCGCCGCTAATGCGTGCTCTTGATTTTGCGTTTACAGTTTCTGAAATAAACGAATCAATTATGTAATCAAATACGTCAGAAAAATAATATTCAACAAAGAAATTAATCTCCAAATTTTTCACCATAATTTTTGTAGAAAAACTTTGTTGACTTGTTTTTCATTTTTTTTTTTTTTTTTTTTTTTTCAAATTTACTTGGGAAATTTTTTGGATATTTACCTATACTAGACTTTCAACAGAAGATTCTATGCTAATAAATTCATTCAACGTCAGGGTTTGTATTTTGATCCGAATAGTTGGGAACATTTTTTTAAATGTCGAAAAAATACGACAATCCAGTGGCGTTGAGACACGTCCTACCCATGTGAAATTCACGTTAAACGAAATGCCATTAGCCAAATGTTGACTCCAACTATGCTCGTGACCACGATTATTGTTTCTACTCCCAATAACCGAAGCAGCCAGAAGATAGAGATCATCGCCTTCTGATTCACAGTGGCCCAATAAGTCTACAGGGAAAGGCTCTGATTCTACTCTCTGATACTTCCTAGCCTTTCCGTTTTAGTACATAAACTTTATAAATTTAGCATTGATATACTTAATTTAATAATCAAATCACATGTATAAATTTGTATTGAACAAAGAGCTTGAAATTGTTACTTAACGCGTATGCTTTCGAGATTTTCTCCTGTTGACGAATTGGACTTTCCTCCCCGAACATTCTGTTTAAGTAAAGGACATGTTCGTTTAATTAAACATTCTTCTCCAAACTTGTGATTAATTACTTTGAATTTACATCTGTACATCCACGCTTTTTTATGGTATGTGCAACATGTGTATGGAAAGCAAATTCAAAAATAACGTAATTAAAAATATTTCTGACAAATAATTTTTGCAAGTTTTAAATTATATTTATTGATGTTAAATATAAATATCGGTGGGTTAAGCGTTCACTTTTTTGCGCATGATTACTTCACACAATAGGATAGACATATTGGCGCTGGATTTACAAGGTGCCAAGCGTCGAAAAAAAGTAGGAGAAATCCCACATTAAGTTAATCGTGAAGTTATATACATTACCTTCTTCGTATATTCTACCAGCCCAAACCACTTGCCATTTGGAGAAGTAATAATAACCTTTACATTGAAACTATATCATCTTTATCGAGTAATTGTTTGCATTACCGACATTAAAAATGCGATATGAACATAGTAACACGAGGGCTAGCAAAAGAATAAATTCTATTACTCAATTAATTTCACAACTTGACAATCTAAATACCTCCTTAGTAATAAGAAAGAGAAACGTCTGCTTGAAATCTGCTCGTCAGCAAAAGTCGAGTCCATCGTTCTCCTCAATTACGAGAGATCTCTCGTCAATTCTTCTCGCAGCCAAAGGACCCAAGAAACCAATCACTACGATCTTAAATCTCCGAAACTTCACGCGGCAGCTTTGCAGCGATGACAAATCGGCTAGCCCAAGCACACCTGTTCGGAACACTCTCAATATAAAATATTAAAATACTACGGCGTAAAAAATTATTGTATTCGAAGAAATATAGTTTCCAGGGCGATGAGATGAAACAATTGCAAATTGCGTGATTCTTTTTGTTCTAAACAAATAGTGTACGTTGCAAATTCCAGAAGTATGCAGATGGAAATGATATCTGCTAGCGGTTTTACCAACTTCAAATATACTTATTTTAAAATAATTTCTCTATTGATGCTATCGTATATTGTGATGCGTGCAGAAACTTTCAAACTCTAAATTGTTACAGAAATCGATGGTAGAGGTGACGTTTTTTTTTTCATTAATTTTAACAGTGTCGAGGTTACATAAACGATAGGGTATAACCAACCAAATTATTATTATTATTTATATATTATATGGTGGATGATTTATTATGCCTACGACTACAATATCAAAATTTTAAAACAATAACTTAATATAATAATAAAATCAATTTAATAATTTTGGAGTTCTCTTACGGCTTTGGTGTAAAACCTCGGTTCGGGAGTCACTGAGGAAACCTCGAAGCAGGGAACTTATTAACCGACTGACAGAACAAATAGATATCTCTCACAAAAACAATGGGCTTAGTGGCGTCAAGTTTGTCGATTTGTCAGAGACATTAAGCGGGGTAAGTATTATAAATAGGTTATTTTTTGGTTGCGTCAACGAGTGTTTTATCTGTGTATGTAGAGTGAGTGGTTATACTCGTAATAATAAAAGAACCACAGCGGTGTAGTGTGGGTGGGATATATTCAAGCTCGGGCAGCAAATCGTTTCGAAAAATGGTTTCCGGGTGTATGTGTGTTTGGTTGTAGTGGGGATTTTATTTTTGTTTGTTTACTTTAAATGTGTAATTATGAGATTACTGACACAACTTTGATTTTTGATTAAATAAAAGCTATATTATTTACCGACACCGTTTAATTTCGAAGATTTGAAACAAGATTGTTTAATATTCCAGAATATAACTGCCAGGAAATGTGCTTTCTACACATGTCTTACTTCCGCCAAAAAGCATCGGCTGTGTCAATTTTCTCTTTGAACCTGTCAGTGTGCGTCTCTTCGTTTTCGTGGGTCTCAATTCTGAATCGGCTGAAGTACGTTTCCTCGAGATGTTTGTCCAGGATAAAAGCTTCTATATGACAATTGTTGATGGAATTAAATGTATTTTAACCAATCCTTAAATATGGAATTTAATGTGATATATTTGTAATTCATCATTGAATATCACAATTTTGTTTTTGGGGCCAAATTGTAAAAACAATCGCCTTTATGAATTTGTAATAGGCAAATGAAGATTGAGTGTTATGCCACAGAACTTGTATCTATCTTTTGATCTATGTTTAATGAATAAAATAAAATGATAAATTACCAAAGAAAGGAAACCTATTCAATGTGCAAAAATTTAAAGATCAGATACAAAAATTATTACAAAACATGCGAGTCCAAAAGAAGATAAATTTGCTAACTTTCAGATTATCTTTTTGATTTACTTGCTCAACCATTGTTGAATAGGGAAAAACATTGGTACGAATCGACATTATAAATGAATTAGTTTGTTATGCTGTCAAACCAATTAGAACTGATGAATATATGACTTTCGGAAAGGCGATTAACAAGCAAAA
This sequence comes from Gryllus bimaculatus, assembly GCA_017312745.1. NCBI lineage: Eukaryota > Metazoa > Arthropoda > Insecta > Orthoptera > Gryllidae > Gryllus > Gryllus bimaculatus. The sequence goes on along the minus strand of BOPP01000096.1, from coordinate 1,896,494 downwards.
GATATCTTTTACAGAGTACTGTTGTTGAAGTTATTTGAAAACACGTAATAGTGATACAGAAAACACTAAATTGATTTCGATTTTAGGACCCAAATATCTATGTTAAATCCACGAATAATTTTGCTTCCAACCAGAGGAGAGAAGACAGCAACGGGTCCAAATAATTATTTTGGGGAAAGTCAAAATGTAGTATATTACGATGAGATTGTGCTTATTCTTCAAATGACTTGAGACATCATTCAACACATCACATCGCTTGCTTACCGTTTATCCCCAAGTAGTTCCCGTGGGACACTGTCACTCGAGCCTCCGCCGACGAAAGAGCGCGTGAAGCCGGCGTGCTGGCGCGACGACAGGGGCGCGAGCAAAGAAGTAGTACCGCAGGTGAGGACCGCCGGCGCGAGCTGCAATCATCAATTCTCGCGGTACGCGAACGCGCCGAACAAAAGGCAGTCATCGGGAGTTTTTTTGCAGTAGAGTAATTTAGTGACGGGCGACCGCGTGTCCGCAGCTGGACCGCCACCGCCAGAACACCCCCGCCCCGCCCTCGCCTCGCCTCACCCTCCCCGGACGCCCGGCGCCCCCCCGCCGCTCCAAGCCTGGACACACAGCCACGCGCGGACCGCTGCGTCTCGGACAAATACCGCCCATATCAATGGCTTCCTCATACTCCCTCGATTCGCTTTTCAACAGCGCGTCGTGACACGTTTTTTTTTTTTTTTCGCTTTGGACGGAATTTAATTTTTTTAGAATTGCGGCTCGTTTGATGATTGATTAATTATTTTTCGTGCAACTGCCTATACCCCGAAAGTGTAGTGCATGTTGTGTATTGCGCGGGAGGTGCGGTGGAGGTGGTTATTCCCCTGCTGATTGGTAAAAATCCAAAGATGGTGAAATCTCGTCGCTTGCCAGGTTTCCACATCCAGATATCTACCCAAGAAGCACCACCCAGCTGTTGACAAACCATGATCTCCCGATCAGTACGGTGTTGGGAGTTGCATGTAAGTATAATTTGTGTACCATTCCGGTGCTTATAGCAGATATCTTGTGGTTAATTACAGAATGGAAGAAAAATCCATTATGGGGAATGAGAAGGTAATGTTGACGAATTATTTCCTTCTCTTCATTAGTGTGATGCGAGTTAAGGTAAAGTACGATGAAGGAATGAGGAGAAAGTTCGAGCGCCGTTAGCTGTGATTGGAGAAACCACAAAAAAACTACTAATCAGAGCAACCGGTCTGTAGAATTCTTCTATAGATAGCTGCGAATTCGTGTCCCTATATTAGCCTAGCTATGTCGAAAAATCTGGCCACGCACAGGAGTTCTGCCAGAGTCAGAAGAACTGCAGCTTACATTAGTTGATCTCTGAGCATACTTGCCAAGTACGCGATATTAAGGGCACGTGAGTGGCTTCCAATATTACGGTGGTAGTGTACGAATCAACAATATGTTTTGAGATCAAAAATAATAACACTCTTTCCTCATTATGGGAGAGGGGAAGTAAAAAGGAATATAACTATTTGATTTGGCTGCAACTGAAGATGTGTTAGGCGATGAAGCCTCATAACTTAGAGGTTTTCTCATTTTCATACTATGTTTGAACTTTTCCCATTTTTCTTTACTCATACTTCAATAACATTCACAATATTCGTTATTGCGGTCCATTCATAAATATGACTCAGGATGAAGCAGCAAATAGTGCTGTGCAATTCCGATGCAGAATTACTTGCGACGTCGTGACAACTACGTACTACCACGCACGACTGTTGCATGTATTGGAGCGTTGTTAGTACAGTTGAGAAACAAACGAATACACAAGGTTATTAAATAAAAAAAGCTACTCGAATATTTTCTAAGCGATGTCAAGTAATAATTGTGATGAAATGTGCGCCAACTATTTATGGCATTTGATGCACTCAGTTGTAATAATTAGGCTCTGTTGATGACCATTTTAATAAAGATAGTTAGGCGTAAATTAATTTTTTGAGTGAAATCGAACAGTTTACTTCTTTACACGAGTTTGGAAAGACAAATTCAGTCAATATTACATACGTGGTAAAACGCAAAACCTAATGGAGTTTTCAGAATTGCGGACACGAATGGCTGATGTGACTCAATTTTCTAGAAGTTTTCAACAGCCTATGCTCACCCGTTTCAAAAAGCCAACGGATTAAGGAGTCTGGCGTGCATGTTGGTGACCTCTAAGACACCAATGCGACACCTGAGATACATAAGTATAAAGCGAGCACTCTAGAAATTCAAGAAAAACACGTTTGTTCGATCAGAGAAAGAATTTTGGCTAGAGTTCAGAAAAGAATTTTTGCCCCGCGTGGCAATTTGTTTCAGGTACCGGTTGGCGGAAATACTTTTGAGAGAGAATTTGTGTTGTTATCAACAAGTTAAAATTTTCAGTGAAAGTTACTCCTTTTTACTGGATAATATTGTTTTATTAATGTATTAAAGTAACTTCACGACGAAATTGGCTGAAAAAAATAGGAGAGTTACAGGTCTTGTAAAAGATGTTTAGTGTGCCGAGACGTTTGCTGAGCTGAAGGAAATTCTCGACCATGTGGTTGCCGAAGGTCGGGCAGTGCCCCTGCGCCTTGGAGTCGCGCTGAGGCTTACTCGATGTTCGCGCACGAGCGTTCGTCAACCTAAGTTTTCCAACGATTTCACCAAGTTACAGATACGCTTTATTCTCGTTCGTTTGTCAACATTGACAACATATCTGTATTGACGATTTCGTATTGTTCAATACTTTTCTGTCTTGTTAAAAAGTAAAAGAGTATAATGTTTCCTTTAAAAAATAGTTTGTCCATTTATTCAAAATAAAACATTCGACCAAATGCATAATTAAGACTAACAACTTATGAGGGCGCCATTATGATTTGGAATGCATTGGCGTGAAAGTTCACGCTTGAAAGCCGCTTAAAAAATATTCGAAGTGGACGTCGAACGAGAGGAATAGGACAGCGGAAACCGGGAGGCTTGCCACTAACCTCGTGGAAGGTGGGCACGTTGGTGCGGAGTGCGTGTTAATGAAGTTGAAAGATTTAGCGCGTTAGAATTGCAGACGTTATGGTTAGGGCACGTTACCGACGTTGGATTCCTAGGAAACCGACAAAATGGTGCCCAGTAATAGAGCGCTGTTACAAGTTTATTTGCAGCAGGGAATTTTCATCTCTCTC
>BOPP01000096.1:1875106-1893281 GCA_017312745.1 Gryllus bimaculatus | reverse complement strand
CCCTTCACGCCAGACGCGGAGTCTCCGACGCCGAGCGATCGGCTCCCCCCCACGCGCCTCCGCGGTGGCGCCTGTTTTGTTCCGACTCTGATGGCATCGCTCGTTGGCTGAGTGCCGATACCTGTCGGTGCGAAGAGGACATATTTCGATAAATCGCCGGTTACTGTTTTTCGTTGCAGATGTCTGGGGCAGATTGTGTGGTCGTCGTGGTGCTTTTACGGGGAGAGGATATTCATTTTTGCCGATCTAGGAATATGACGATGTTATTTCATTCGGTTTCTTTTTTTCAAGGTTCTTTCTTTTGGGTTCTGGGTGTCACGTCTGCTCAAGATAGTCGAGCCCCGAAGCAATTAAATGTTCACAAAGTTGTTTACCGCTTAACTATTTTCTATCACATTTCAACTTGTAACTCATAAAATATATTACATAAATATTATTGTTTCGAGTTAATAATTTACAATATGTTAAGTGAATCGTTTATTTCAGAAACCCGTCAAACGCCAAATTCCTCATTTCTAGAAAACTGAGAAAAAGTCTCCCAATTTATCTGTTTTCAAAATATTTTTATTTATTAAAGCAGTTGATAAATGAATATTTTTCATATAAACATGCACTAAACGATGTATCTATCCCCTTGGAACAATAATCCGCCGCTAATGCGTGCTCTTGATTTTGGCGTTTGACAGGTTTCTGAAATAAACGAATCAATTTATGTAATCAAAATACGTCAGAAAAAAATATTCAACAAAGAAATTGAATCTCAATTTTTCCACCCAATAATGTTTTGTAGAAAACTTTGTTGACTTTTTCATCAAATACTGGAATGATATTTACTATACTAGACTTTCAAACTAGAAATTCTATTGCTAATAAATTCATTCAACGTCAGGGTTTGTATTTTGATCCGAATAGTTGGGAAACATTTTTAAATTGTCAAAAAATACGACAATATCCAGGTGTGCGTGAGACACGTCCTACCATGTGAAATGTCCTTAACGAATGCCATTAGCCAAATGTTGACTCCATACTATGCTCGTGACCACGATTATTGTTTCTACTGCAAACCGAAGCAGCCAGAAGATAGAGTTCATGCCTTCTGTGCAAGTGACAATAAGTCTACAGGAAGGCTCTGATCTACTCTCTGAATCTTCTGCTTTCGGTGTAGTACATAAACTTTAAATGCGATTGATATCTTAATTTTCATAATCAATACTGTATAAATATGTATTGAACAAAAGATGCTTGAAATTGTCTTAACAGCGTATGTTCGAATTTCTGTTGACGAATTGACGTTTCCTCCCCGAACATTCTGTTTAAGTAAAGACATGTTCGTTTAATTAAACATTCTTCTCCGAAACTGTGATTAATTACTTTGAATTTACATTGTACATCCGGCTTTATTTAAATGGTATGTGCACATGTGTATGGAAAGGAAATTCAAAATAACGTATTAAAAATATTTCTGACAAATAATTTTTGCAAGTTTTTTAAATTATATTTTATTGATGTTAAATATAAATATCGGGGTTAAGCGTTCACTTTTTGTGCGCATGAACTTCACAGCAATAGGATGACAAACTTTCGGCTGGATTTTTACAGGTGCAAGCGTCGAAAAAAAGGGAGTAAATCCCACATTAAGTTAATGAGTTATATTCCTTCTCTTGATTCTACAGCCCAAACACTTAGCATTTTGAGAAGTAATAATAACTTTACTTGTAAACTATATCATCTTTTCGAGTTATTGTTTTGATTACCGACATTAAACATGCGATATGAAATATAACACAGGGGCAGCAAAAGAATGAAATTGATTACTGCAATTAATTTCACAACTTGAAATCTATATCTTTAAATAGAAGAGAACGTCTGCTTGAAATCTGCTCGGTCACGCAAAAGTCGAGTCCATCTTCTCTCATTTCGAGGATCTCTCGTCATTCTTCTGGCAGCAAGAGGAAGAAACCAATCACTACGATCATACATCCCGAAACTTCACGCGGCAGGTTTGGCAGGTGATGACAAATCGGCTAGCCCAACACACCTGTTCGGAACACTTCGAAATATAAATTTAAAATACGCGTTGGAAAAATTATTGTATTCGGAAATAGTAGTTTCCAGGGAGAGGATGAAACAATTGCAAAATTGACGGTATTTTTTTTGTTTCTAAACAAAAGTGTGTTGCAATTGCAGAATGTATGCAATGGAAATGATATCTCTAGGTTTTAACCACTTCAACATATACTTATTTTAAAATAATTTCTGCTATTTGAGTGCTATCGTTATATTTTATGCTGCAGAAACTTTCAAAACTTCCTAAAATTGTACAATAAATCATGAGTACGTTTTTTTTCATAATTTTAACATTCAGGGATTACATAAACATTATAACAACAATTATTATTATTATTATTATTATTATTATTATCCTACGACTTACAATATTAAAATTTTAAAATCAATAACTAATATAATAATAAAATAAATTTAAAATTTTGAGTTTCTCTTACGGCTTAGTGTAAAACCGTTCGATCACTGAGGACACCAAACCATACTTATAACCGACACAGAACTAATTAATATCACAAAACTAGATCGATGCGTCAAATTTGCGATTTATCAGGAAGACATTAAGCGGGTAATTGATTATATAATATAGTATTTTTTCTTCTCAACATTCATTGCTTAGTTTATAGTAATAGTTGATACTTCGTAATAAATAAAAGAACAAAGCGTGAAGTACCTAAGTTGGCGGCAGCAAACGTTTTCGAAAATGTTCGAGGTTTCGGAATTGTTGTAGATGGGGATTATATTTATTTTTTTACTTTTAATATGTGTAATTATGGAGATACTGACACAACTTTGATTTTTATTAAATAAAAGTCTATATTATTTACCGAGCACCGTTAAGTTTTCGAAGATTTGAAAACAAGTATTGTTAATATCCAGAAATAAACTGCAGGAAATGCTTTCTACACATGTACTACTTCCGCAAAAAGCAGCGCTTGCAATTCTTCTCTTTGAACCTGTCAGTGTGCGACCTCGTTTTCGTGGGTCAATTCTGAATACGGCTGAAGGTACGTTTCGTGTTTCTGCAATGGAGCCAGGATAAAATGTTCTAATGACAATTGTGATGAATTAAATGTATTTAACAATCTAAAATGAATTTAATGTGATATATTGTAAATTCATCATGATAATTTCACATTTTGTTTTGGGGCAGTGAATGTAAAAACATCGCCTTTATGAAGTTTGTAATAGCAAAATGAAGATTGAGTGTTATGCACAGAACTTGTATCTATCTTTTGATCTATTTTAATATAAAATAAATGATAAATTACCAAAGAAAGGAAAACCTATCAATGTGCAAAAATTTAAAGAATCAGATACAAAATTATTACAAAACATGCGAGTCCAAAAGAAGTGTGAATTTTCTAACTTTCAGATTATCTTTTTTGATTTACTTGTCAACCATTGTTGAATAGGGAAAACATTCGTACGAATCGAACATTAAAAATGAATTAGTTTGTTATGCTGTCAACCAATTTAGAAACTGATGAATATATGACTTTCGCAAGGAGATACATGCAAAGATATCTTTACAAATACGTAGTTCAAGTTATATTGAAAACACGTAATAGTGATTCAGAAAACACTAAATTGATTTCGATTTTAGGACCCAAATATCTATGTTAATATCACGAATAATTTTGCTTCCAACAGAGGGAGAGGAACAGCAACGGGTCCAAATAATTATTTTGGGGAAATCAAATGTAGTATATTACGATGAGATTGTGCTTATTCTTCAAATGACTTGAGACATCATTCAACACATCACATCGTTGCTACAACGTTTATCCCCAGTATTCCCAAGTGGGGGGGAACACTGTACTCGCCTCCGCCCACGAAAGAGCGAGTGAAGCCGCGTGCTGGTCGCGACGACAGGGCAGCGGCAAAGAGTATACCGCGAGGTGAGGACCCGCCGGCGCGACTGCAATCATCATCTCGCGGACGCGAACGGGTGGCTGCCGAAACAAAAGGCAGTCATGAATAACAATCGGATGTTTTTTTTCGTACTGAGTAATTTTATGGACGGGGCGACCGCGTGTCCGAGTGGGAGCCGCCACCGCCGATACACCCCCGCCCCGCCCTCGCCCTCACCCTCCCCGACGCCCGGCGCCCCCCCGCCGCTCCGAAGCCTGGACACACAGCCAGCGCGACCGCTGCGGTCTCGGGACAAATACCGCCCATATCAATGGCTTCCTCATTACTCCCTCGATCCGCTTTTCAACAGCGCGTCGTGACACGTTTTTTTTATTTTTTTATTTTTTCGCTTTGGACGGAATTTAATTTTTTTAGAATTGCGGCTCGTTTGATTGATTGATTAATTATTTCGTGTCAACTGCTATACCCCGAAAGTGTAGTGCATGTTTTATTGCGGGGAGGTGGCGGTGGAGGTGGTTATTCCCCTGCTGGATGGTAAAATCCAGATGGTGAAATCTCGTCGGCTTGCCAGGGTTTCCACATCCAGGTATCTACCCAGAGAAGCACCACCCCAGCTGTGACAAACACTGATCTCCCGACCAGTACGGTGTTGGAGTGCATGTAAGTATAATTTGTGTACATTCCGTGGCGGTAGCAGATATCTCGTGATAATACAGAATGGAAGAAAATCCATAATGGGGAATGAGAAGGTAATGTTGACGATTATTTCTTTCTCTCATTTATGTGTGTACGTTAGGGGTAAAGGTACGATAAGGAAGAGGAAGGAAAGTTCGAGAGCCGTTAGTGGTGATTGGAGAAACCACAAAAAAACTACTAATCAGAGCAACCGGTCTGTAGAATTCTTCTATAGATAGCTGCGAATTCGTCCTATATAGCTAGCTAATGTCGAAAATCTGGCCAACCACAGGATTCTGCCAGTCAGAAGAACTGCAGTTACATTAGTTGATGCTCTGAGCATACTTGCAGTACGCGATATTAAAGGGCACGTGAGTGCTTCCAATATTACGGTGGTAGTGTACGAATCAACAATATGTTTTTGAGATCAAAAATTAATAACACTCTTCCTCATTTATGGGAGAGGGGAAGTAAAGGAATATAACTATTGATTGGCTGCAACTGAAGATGTGTTAGGCGATGAAGGCCTCATAACTTAGAGGTTCTCATTTTTCATACTATGTTTAACTTTTCCCATTTTTCTTTACTCATACTTCAATAACATTCACAATATTCGTTATTGCGGTCATCATAAATATGACGTCAGGATGTAGCCACAAATAGTGCTTGTGCAAGCAGTTCGATGCAGTATTACTGGCCGACGTCGCGACAACTACGTACTACCACGCAACGACTGTTGGCATTATTGAGCGTTGTTTGCATAGAAACAAACGAATACACAAGGTTATTAAATAAAAAACGCTACCTCGAATATTTTCTAAGCGATTCAATATATTGTGATAAAATGTTCACCAAACTATTTATGGCATTGATGCACATCAGTTGTAATTATTAGCTTTTTGATGCCATTTTATAAAGATATTAGTGTAAATTAATTTTACTTAATGCCATTTACAATTAATTTTAGTAAATGGAACAGTTTACTTCTTTTACACGATTGAAAAGACAAATTCATCAATATTACATACGTTGTTAAACAAAACACTAATGAGTTTTCAAATTCGGACACGGAATGCGCTGATGTGACTCAATTTCTAAATGTTTTCACAGCCTATGCTCACCGTTTCAAAAGCCAACGGATTAAGATGTCTCGCGCATGTTGTGACCTCTAAACACCAATCGACACTGAGATACATAAGTATAAACGAAGCACTCTAGAAATCAAGAAAAACACGTTTTTTCGATGCAGAGAAAGAATTTTGTAGAGTTCAGAAAAGAATTTTTCCCCCCGTGGCAATTTGTTTCTAGGTACCGTTGGCGGAAATACTTTTAGAAATTTGTGTTGTTATCAACAAGTAATTTCAGTGAAAGTTACTTCCTTTTACTGATAATATTGTTTTATTAATGTTATTAAGGTAACTTCACGACGAAATGCTGAAAAAATAGGAGAGTTACAGGTCTTTAAAAGATGTTTAGTGTCCCGAGGGACGTTTGCTGAAAGGAAATTCGACCCATGTAGTTGCCAAGGTCCGTGCAGTGCCCTGCGCCTTGGAGTCGCCTGAGCTACTCGATGTCGCGCCACGAGCGTTCGTTCACCGATTTTCCGACGATTTCACCAAGTTACATACTCTTTTATTCTGTTCGTTGCTCAACATATACCAACATATGTGGTATTGACGATTTCGTATTTTCAATACCTTTCTGTCTGTGTAAAAGTAAGTATAATGTTTCCTTAAAAAAATAAGTTTGTCCAATTTATTCAAAATAAAACATTGTACCAAAATGCTAATAAGTACAAATTATGAGCCCGTATGATTTGAATCATTTGGTGAAAGTTCATCGCTTAAACCGCTTAAAAAATATTCGAAGTGGACTCGAACGAGAGAATAGACAGACGGAAACCGGGAGGTTTGTACTAAACCTCGTGGAGTGGGCACGTGTGCGGAGTGGTGTTAATTGAAGTTGAAAAGATTAGCGTTAGAATGCAACGTTATTTAGGCCACGTTTACTACGTTTGGATTCCTAGGGAAACACAAAATGGTGCAGTAATAGAGCGCTGTTACAAGTTGTATTCGCAGGGAATTCGAAAAGCTAGATTTTGCATTCGCGATGAAGCAGCTTTGTGAGCTCAACGAGTGCGGAAGCAGTGACCGTTAATGGACTGAATTTCACCGCTAATTATACGCACGACTACGAAATCGCATAGAATTAGTGCAAAGCGGACTTCGCCGTTCTTACATAGCTTCATCTTAGAGCAAGGATCTAGAAAGTCGCAATTGTGGTCAGAGTACAGCAGCCAAAAATATTTCCGAGAGATCGACCTCTGAAAAATTAGGTGAAAAATAAGTGAAGCAAAAGACCGGGCGGGATTTTTATGCGTGTGTGGTGACCGGCAGGTACCACGAAAGCCCTAGGGCGTGTGCATCAGCGTGTGCATCAACGCCCGGGGTCAGTCCGAGCTCTGGGTCTGAGGGGCTCAAAGGAGTTCGAGCGAGTTCGTGATATTACGGCGTGCATGGAGGTCGAAGGCGCCTGCAAAGCTAACGGGGGCCTCCAAGTCCAGGGCGCCAGCAATTATGACACGGCAGCTAAGCAATTCGTCGTATATTCTACCAACGATAAGTACTCAACGGTGGCCGTTTCTTTTATATGATTTTCAAGTAGGGATGAAAGAGCTGAACAACTGAGAAGGCGAGTCATTGCCGGACAAACTAAGAACTGGAAGGGGGCTGCAAATACCGTGAAGGAGAATGCCATGCTGTATAGAATTGACAAAACCTACGAGGAATTTCCTGTTGTAATTCTCTGTTTCCTTGTAAATATCAGTTTCAGAGGAGTATGTTGGGTATTGTTTTGTAAAGATTTAATTTTGTTACATGTTATTAATGATTAAGGGAGAAATTATGTTGTTTTATGAGTGTGTTTGGTTAAATAAATTCAATGGTAAGTGAAAGAATGTTCAATTTAGGAACCATAAGTGTAATGTGTTGTTTAAATTGAGATCATTTTCTGCGCTCAAGATTGTAGGACGGTTCTATATCAACTGGTTTTCAGTTAATAGTTTCATATGTGCCGTTTTGGAAAGGGTGCATTGCGTGATTATTTTGGGGAAAGTGTATTTCTGTGAGCTGTTTATTATCAAATGATTATTTCAAAGGAATGAAGAAAATGTGGTAATGATTTATGAGATGTAATCCAGTTTAATAGACAACATGATGTTCTGTGGTAATAGTGTTATACCAATTTAGTTTTTGTGTTGATTTAAGATTTTTATTTGAAAGTATAATTTCTTTCTTTTTTAATGTATTTTATCAGATCAATCAAATACCCTTACAGAAGTGAGGAAAACATATTAACATAACTGAAAACTTCCTATATTATTTCGAGTATTCTTACTTTGCAAGTTAAATAAAAAATTATTTAGATTATAATAATGTTGGTTAATGATTTAGGGAAGGGGTAGAACAGATAGATTTGTAAGGATTTGGAGGTTTTTAGATGAGTTTTGATTTTTAAGGTGGTTTGAAAATGTCTTTGGGGAGTCTAGATTTAATTCTGCTTGGGTGTTTGCTGGTTGTCCTTTGTTGAAAATGGGGTTTAGTTGGGCAGGAAGGTAAGAGAGTGAACAATTTCGGGGATACGTTGATCAAATGTTCTGTTATTAAAGGTATTTGGAGTTCATAATGAATGTATATTTTGGGTATAATCCACTATGTGTTAATGAGTTGTCGGAGAATTTTATTTTGGAATGTTTGTAACAAGTTTATATTACTAGGAGCAACGTTTATCCAGCCTGCGCAGACAAATGTCAGCGTAGGTATAATGATACACTTGCAGAAAACCACTTCGGTTTCAACTTTTAAAAAGGATGCAGAATTGATGAGTGGATATTGTTTGACAACTTTTGCTGCTGCTTTCTGTAGAACTGACTTGATGTGTTGCTTCCGTGTTAAGCGTCTGTCTATTAGTACTCCCATATATTTCATGAGTTTGGAATTGTTTGACCAGAGGAGATGGGAGCTATTTATTTTTAGGGAATGAAGAATAGGTTTTCTGAGGGTGAAGATCTTTGTTTGTGTTTTTGTGGCCATTAGTGAAACCAGCTGGTGAGAGTGTGAAGATGAAAATTTCTTTCGGGGTATCATGAACTCCGGTAAATCTGGAGGGAGGGTATATAATTTTAAATATGATAATCATGATTCGACTCCACGACTGGTAGGTTCAATGAACATTTGTGTATGTGGTAATATGATCATTAAATGTTGAATTTTGGTGATGATTCGTGTATACTTTTATTGGGATGATGTGGGCAACGCTGATAAAATCCCTACTCTTAGTACCCAATTTCCTACCTGTAGGAAATTTAATATAAATATAATTTGTATTCTTTGACTGACGACAGGCTTTTCGACATTTACCACCATCCTCGCTGAGGTCGGCGCAAACACCCGTCACAAACGTACACGACACGTACAGGACTCTGGGTGAATACACCTTCTTTATGACAGTTTAAGAGGTTTATGTATTATACAACCAAAATAGCCTCAAGAATACGGAGGGAAAATGTTGGTCAAATCTCAAGCATTTGTGGCATATTAATAAACATTAGATTTTAGATGCAAGAGAAAAAACATAGTCAAATGTGAAGATTTTCGAGCTTTTTTTTATTTATTCTCTCATTATTTCAGATTAAGAAGGTACTATTTCGATTTATATTCACATAATTTTTTGTTTTTTACATTTAAGAACAGAATAATAAAATGATGGAAGCCAAATTCTACGAATCTTTCACAGACTTTTTCTGATTCAATAGGTTACATTCAGACAAATGTTTCCATCTTCATCTTCTTCATAATCTTCTTACGTATCCCGTTAAGACCAACTCAGGAGCACGCTCCCAATTTCTTGATTCATTGAATTGTTCCTCTTACATTCTTTTGAATATTATTTTATTCTTTCAATTTTGTTTTCTCTGTCCTCTTTGACAACTCTAACCGGTTTTCGGATGTCTATATTTTTCTCAAAATATCTGTACTTTATATAAAGGACACGGAGACGAATTATTATAAATTCGAGAACTTTTTTGAATTTGGATCCGATCCAAGAAAATTTAGGATTCGTCCCAGTTGTACTCAAAACTGAAGGGGAATAAATTTCCATTAAGAGCGACGTTTCAGTCGGGTTTAAAACGCAATGCGGGCGTGAAAGAGATGTGCCGTTCTCCTGGTCCTCTGCATTCCACGTGACCGATTCATTCCGCCCCGCCCCCATCTAATTGAACCTTTTGAAATTCGCGCGGTGGGAAGGGGCGCGGCTGGGGCCACGGCCAGCGTTTCGATAATTAATTAACTTGGAAATTGCTGCGAAAGAAGGTGGCGGCGCGACAAAGTGGGTGCCCCGAGGAACTCGCTCGCAGCCTCCCGAAACCGTAAACTCGGGAATAAACTTTTTAGCTGCGGAGGCAACACGATCGCCCTCCGGAGATACTCCGAAAAGGAAGGAGCGAATTGACGCCAATTTCAACGTCGATTCTACATGTTTAACTTGAAGAGAAATTGTTTAAATATTTGTTTTCTCTTCTGTTCGAAACAAACTTGCAAACAATACAGTCGTCTTTCTTTACGAGTCATTCACATCAACTTCATTACCTTTTTTCTGACCTAAATATTATTCACGGTTTCACTTATCATTGTCAAAAATCCCTACACACAACTATCGAAGGAGTGGCAATAAATATGAGGATAGGGGAAAACAGTAGAAATATTATTGAAAAAACAAGTATTATTTTCGTTTTTTAAGCCACGTCAACAAACTTGTTTTTATGTCACAAGACATTACACTCAGACATTTATGTAAACCTTAAAACAGTGCAGCATAAAAAGGGAATCAACTTGTAAATAGTAATTTGTAAATCAAACGACGATATGTTTTAATATAAAATTGAGGAGAAAAGGAAAATATCATTATATGGGAGAAAAAAATTAAATATCAAAATCCTCACAAAAACATTCACATTTTCACAATCAGAAACAGAAAGAACTAACATCAGAAAAATATACCATATATATTAAAAACCATTATATTCAATATAAATTTAAATAGTTTATTATAACAAAATAAAATTAAATGGTTCTTTAATGTATATAAAACAACTGTTATTTTTCTCAAATAAATACAGGTGTTATCGCTCATTCTTTGAACGCGTCCCACGTTTTTTTCTTTCCTGTACATTATAACCACCGCACAGGAAGCCCTATCACCTCACGACGGACCCTCCTTTCTCTTTCTTTTTCTGCTCCTGCGAAAACCCCAGATGGTGGAGAGGGATCCACAAGGGAAGCGGGGACCCGCCCACACCCTCGCCCGCGCCCGCGTCCTCGCCCTCGCCCTCGCCCTCGCCCGCGCTCTTGCCCGCGCCCTCGCCCGCGCTCTCGCCGACACTCTCGCTAGCGCCCTCGCCCGCGACACGCGGCGACCTGGGCACTTCCTGAGTACGTGCGGTGAGAGTGCGTTGGTGAAGGAGATGTTCCTGAACTCCAGATGGAGGACGACATTATTACTAGTAACCTGCAGGAGCAAAAATGCTGCAAAAAATCACACAAAATGGGTTTTCCGAAAAGTTGCAAATGCACTGCTCGAGGCAACAACCGGCTTAGATTCCTCAGAGCATCAATTGACGTCATCACTGTAGTGCCTCTGGCCGGGTGGTTCTAGAGTTCGAGTCCCGACGGTTGCCAGATTTTCGCTAGATAGCTAGGCATAGTTCAGTCACTGTCTGGAGGAGAATTCTAGCGACCGGTTACTCTCATCGATAGTTTACCGTGGTTTCTCCGATCGATACAGGCGACTACCGGATAAGCACTACAAAATATGAGCCACAGACCGCGCGGGATCTTCCCTTCCGTTCCTTCCTTTATCGTTTTCCCTTACTCACACACACTTACTCTTACATACAATGCACTACTACACATGTTGGGAGACCAGTGGGGAGCTTAGAGCTTGTCCCTGTAGATGCGTTGTCCCGCTGGTAGGAGATACCTGATGTTGCTATTTAGTGGGGGTATATCATCGCCCCCTCTCGAGATAAAACATGCTCTACGCTTTTGCGACTAATGCCTTTAGCATTCGACGCGCTCGAATACAATAATCAATCAAAAAGAGACGTCACTAAACTTCAGGGGGATGAGAAAACACACTTTTTACGTGTCGTATGTTACCAACTTTGAATGGAAACATTATGTGTGATTCAAACATTGAAAGGCCTAACAGGCTCAACAAGGATTAATAAATTAACAAACAAACTATTAGTACAAGATAGTGGCCCGCAGCAGCAAAAATGCTGTCGAACAAAACGACACAAAATGGTTTTTCAAAAAGTAGCACGCTCACTGCTCAAGAACAACAATTAAAATGCTCGGGCAGAACACGGCAGTATAAGAAATCAGACTTGATTAATACTTCAATCTCGTAACATAGTATATTCATATAGTGCAACAGTTCTTTACAACTTACGAAGCTCCGGTTTTTTGTTCAAAAACTAGTTTTTCCGTAATGCAATATGTTAACAGCAAATATTTAACAGGGGCGGGCTCTTCTTCCAAATTCTTCCTATCGCATCACGTCTGCTGTGTTGTAAGCAGTTATGCAATGCGCACAAGAATTCCGTCGTTATGCACAGTATGAGAAGAGGTGCAATAGCATAACCAAATTTTTGCATTTTTAGATTTATAAAAGCTTTTGGGTATGTAAGTGAACCATAACAACTCTCACATTGGTTGGCATTGTTTTCTTTCAATTTATGAAAATTAGTAATGTACATAAATGTGTTTTTTATATTTTGTGGTTCACTTTCCGAACAATTGCTAGAAATAATCATGAAGTAATTGCCAAAAATGATAGATTACTTTTTCCCATCATGATGAAAAAAAGTCTCACATTCTCTCTGAGTCGTAAACATATTACGAGCTTACTTTTGTCAGAAAAAATGTTTTTGTTCGTAATTACTAGTTGCGAAGTACACTCAGAATAAGCCTTCCGGTTGTACCTGATGTCTCGTTTCAATACTCTGTTCCTGGGGTGTTAAAGCAATCATTCGGACGAGACAAATGAAGTTCATTATCTGTTGTTGTTGTTGTTGTTAATAATAATAATATTATTATTATTATTATTATTATTATTATTATTATTATTATTATTATTATTGCTTAGGACATTACTGATCACACTATACAATTAACGTATGTAATTGTTTCAGGGTAACCTTTTCAGCTATATCCCTCATTACGACAAAGTTGTCATGCCTTGAAGTGTAAATTATGAGATGATAGGATGATGATGAGAGATGTAGGGACAATCACAAATACGACCATGTCTACGCGGGACACGAACCTGCAGCCTCCTACGACGCAGACGACGGCTGCCGCAACCGTCTGTGCCACGATGCCGACTTTTATCATCATCATCATCATCATCATCATCATCATTATTATTATTATTATTATTATTATTATTATTATTATTATTATTATTATTATTATTATTATTATTTATTTGTAATTAATACTAATAAAACTAACGTAATTAAACTAACAATGACTGTCATAAAAATCAAACACGGTTAAAAGGATACTGCTTATTGTTCAATCGTGTGTCGTGTCAGGATGAAGGCTAACAGGGGAAATAGTGGCCCGCGGAATGAAGAGCTCCAGGGAATTGGGTGGAAATCAAGTTGAAATCCCCTGGCCTCGCGCGGGGTCATTACGTTTAGCGCGGAGTCTTTCGCGGCCTTTGCTCGTGTCTTCGCGTTTGTCTTCCGCAGAAGACCGCGGTTAAATCACTACTATTGGAGTTCCAACTAATCTAAAAACCAACCAAAAAACTAATAATCGTGTTTTTCATTTCGTTTTTTTAAAAACCAATAATCGCGTTTCGTGTTTTTGATTCAAGAGAAAACAACTCGTAGTTGTTACTCACAGTTAGCTTCCATTTAAATTTGCTTATAGCCAAAATGATATGCATATCGCTGAATAGAGAACCCTCAGATTTGTAGGTACATCCAGTAATTTTTAAATGGTAATGAGTAAAACATGTGTATAATTTACCAACGTTCAAAGAATCTTTTATAAGAAGATTTAAAACAATTTCTGTTACGCCGTGTACGGTGCAAGACGACATGGAAATCTTTAAAAAAAATTAAGATCATTGTCCCCAGATGTTCGTGTGATATTAAGATTTCTGTTTTGCTTCAAAACGTTTTTGGATAAGAAGATCTTGTAATTCTTAGAAAATGTGATCATATAGTATATTAACTCGTTATTTGTCCTTTTTAAAATGTAAAGCGATCAATACACAGTATTGCAGATGATTCTAAGAAGCGAATAAAAACCTTGGTTACCTTATATGCTGAAGTAAAACGAAACAGAAATAAAAGAATCTGGTGGAATATAAGGAATGGGAAAGGAAAAGCCGAAGATTAAAGTAAGATTAAGAGATTGCGCTTTGATTAAATTTTGTTTTATTTATAGCGCCGAAATTACTTCTGCCATAAAAACCCGAAAACTGTTTTCAGAAATCTCTTTGACACTACGCAGAAGTTTTTTTTTTCTTAAGTGTTTCAAAAGAGAGTGTCTTCATCTATAGATGACTATTCGATAAAGAAAGTTGGAAGTGGAACAAACCCAGTCACGGGAAAGAAACTCTCTTTTAGAGCTTTTTGTCGTCTTCGTCATTGTGCTCTCGAGTTGATAAAAAGTTAACTCATTAACGATATTGACTGTTCAATTGTCGAAATAATGACAGTAAGCACTGCTCACCAAGTAGAAGATATCTGAGTTTCGGGATGATTCACTGCTTCATTTACAGTGATGGATTAACCCGGCTGGGT
This sequence comes from Gryllus bimaculatus, assembly GCA_017312745.1. Taxonomy (NCBI): domain Eukaryota; kingdom Metazoa; phylum Arthropoda; class Insecta; order Orthoptera; family Gryllidae; genus Gryllus; species Gryllus bimaculatus. Next base: position 1,878,784 of record BOPP01000096.1, on the reverse strand, counting down.
CTGAGCAGTTCGCGATAAGCTTCTGTTAAAATATGAAAAATCGAGGACGACTCAAATTGTGTTGAATACTGCAATTAAACTGATTTAAAAGTGGTGGAGTAAGTAAGAAAATTCTAATTTGAATGTTTAAGAGGGACAATATCAAGTATTTTGGGATGTAGTTGTCATAATTTTCATTTTATTTATTTAAATGAGTCACTTTTCATTCAGAATGTAATTCTTTTATCGTAAATTAATGTGCGTTTATAATACAATTCACTAAATTTAAAGAATCAATGGAACGTCCAGATTATTAATATGATTTATAATACTCCCGCTATGTACGTGTTCAACTAATGTATCTCCTCATTTCCAGAAACTATTGCATAGTGTTGTCCTCCCAGTTGAGGAGTGTAAGCAGATATTGAGAGGTCCATCAGTTACTTAGAATCGGATTTAGATACAAAAATTGATTTGAAAAAAGATAAACATTTAAATACTACAGGCGAAGATCAGACTAATTCGACGCTAACCCATCTTAAAAACAAAATCTTATTAATAGTCAATGCAATAACACGAAAACACATTCACATACTCCTAATGTTATATGCTTTCACCGTCTGGATAAATGATGGTTCATCCAACATAAAATACAAATAGCCCAAAATAAGTTGCTCAGATTAAAAACAAACTCCTCCTGGTGTTTCTCCAACAGCTCCACAGATAGTTAAAAATGACCCCCATCATCAAACAACACATCTATCCAATAATTTCTATACAAAAAGTATTATGGTTCAATTAAAACAATACTACCTAGTCTCAACAAATTATTCATGATCCAGGATAAACAACAAATATACTTTCGACACATTCCTAAAGACATTTTCAATGGCAGAGTGTAAAACTGAACTATGTTAAATTCAAACAATCAACAAATGAAAAAAAATTCAGACGCTGGTTTTGTGGATAAATATTGAGAGTTAAGCTCGAAGAAATATCTGTTGTGCGTAGAAACAGAACTTTGTAAAAGTCAGCGTAGAAATAGTCTTCTGTAAAATAGAATCATTCTCTTTCAAGAAAGACTGGTGACAAATCTTGTAAAAAATCCATCTAGTTCTAAATTTCCCGATTAAGGAGTTTGGTCTGTAGAACTTAAAGAAATATCTGAAGTATTTCCGTTTTAACAAATGCATAATAGTCAGAAAATATTATATTTACAAACAATTAACCAAACAGATTAACCAAACACCATAAATGTCTATTGATTTCACACTAATTAATAATCAACAAACAAGATAAAACTACGAAAACAGGAAACAAAAGGCGGTAGTAATTATACAGACATCTTGTCCATGAATGTGCTACTTAACTACACACTACCCAAACTGTCATCACAACTATAAAATATGTGTTACATTTGCATGTGACTGAGTGATTCAATGGCAACAATAAGCCCTAATAGAGAATACAAATTCAATGACATGTAAATCACATCCCTGGACAATAGCTAATATCTTCTAGAACCTATCTATAATGCAAAGGGAAGATCAATAGGATTTCCTTTAGCATCGGCGACATAGGCGGCGTTATCGCCATCAACATTATCAGCTTTTTAATAGAAGTCAGAAGGACTTCACTCTTGTCACTAGCGCTAACATTACAAAAACAGGTGTAGAGGTTCTTATACCTTCAAATATTGAAATAAATGTCCCTAAATAACACTACTGCATTTTTAAGGAATTATCTGATTTAATTTCAAAATATTTATGTGGTAATCGGGTAATCTCCCTCGATTCGATTCGCTTCGATCTGCTGATGGATAAACAGCCTTTTTTTGGATTGATTGAGAACTGCTTCATTATTATTATTATTATTATTATTATTATTATTATTATTGTTTTCGTATTAAACAAATTGTGCTCCTACACCATCCCGTGAGAGGCACTGCAGTGATGGCAGTGAGGCACTCAGTTGATGCCCTGAGACACCTTAGACGGTGAAAGTTCGGAAGGAGGGTCTAGTTTCCGTACGCCAGAGTTCTCGCACGTCTACGTCAGTTACGACTTATCGGAGTAAAATATTTTTATGGAAATAAATGTGTTCAAGGATACATGTAAACGATATCCAATAGTGATACAATACAACAACGACGTTTTATTATTTACAAGCAGGGTATCCCAAACGAACTTTCGTGGGCCTCAGAGTATTTTTATCTGAACTTCTGTTAGAAATCATCAGTTACGAACATATCTATGTGAACGAGGATTTTTGCGTTAGCTTCAAAGAAACGATGCACGGAAATAAATCTAGTGCCGCGTTTATCTCGTCAATCAAATTGGCACCCTATACTGCCATAACCAAGAAAATATGTGATGGTAAAGACTATCAATCATATTGACATTCTAAGTACATAATGAATAATTGCTGCACATTTCGCATGAATGTAAAGTGTAATACATAAATGATTTTGTTAAAAATAATGTTTTTCACTTACTTAATCCTAAATTACGAAGGAGACGTGTGTCAGATGACGCAACTAGTGCCGAAAGCTTACCCCACCCCCTTCCCCTCATTCCCTGTTTCTCAAACTCTGTGCAGCTTCATTAAACAGTGAAAAATACGTATCGTTGTGACCATGCCTATTTCCGGTATATACCATTTTAAAACACGTCGTCCAATGAACTACGCCTTTTTAGTTACGCCAGTGATATTTTTAGTGCTTTATTCGCTAATAGTGTAAATAATAAATACAAAATCCTTGTCTTGAGGCATTTACGTTTTGTTCTGAACATTTAGCAATCATAATGAGCCGAAAGCGATCATAACAAAGGTCACATGCGAAGGTTTTTCAAAAGCCACGTGTGAACAGCACGAAGCAAGTGTCTGCTGTGAGAGTTAAGTCACTTAGTGTAAGAATAAAACCGTCTAAAATGTATTTGATAATTCCAAATCACGTATGTTTAATCAATTATATTTAGTTTTTCATTGTAAAAATGAGTTTTTCTTTATTTTTACATAAAGTACTCAGCTAGACTACGGCTTTGTAATAACGCTTGGTACGGGGCAACTCTGTAATCTAGAATTAATTGTTTCTGTAAGTCGTAATTAAACAACATTTATGAAGTGTAAAATCAAGAATGATATCTTGATTTTGAATTTTTAAAAAATGTAATGCTTTTGTACCATAAGTATGATATTTATTTTTTAAAACGTCAAGTCTTTCACGTCGAAAAATTTATGGAAACACTGTTTAATATGGAAGAAATAACTTGCTGATACAGAAATAAGTTTTTTTTAATTCAAAGTCCCAAATTGTTAAATGTATTCGCAAACACACGTAATCTTCCGAAACAGCTGGTTTGCAACAAGCACCCGGAGAGCCGCGACATCCCGTCTCGGCCCCGCGAGGGCTTCGCCACGCTCGCGACGTGGCGCAGCGCAGCGCAGCGGGAAATCCCGAAAGCCCCGAACAGGCGGCGGCGGCGCCCTCGCAGCATGTGCGAACGAGAGTGGACGGTCGAGAGTCGCGTCTGTTTTAATGAACGAGCCCGGAGGGCGCAGCGCGCCGGGCGACGGGCGAGCAAATTGGATCCGGCGGCACGATCTCCGGCGGGTGGGCGCCTACTTAATGAGCCCGAAGCAGCCGGCGGCAGCGGCGGCGGCGGCGGGATCTTGCTCCACCCCCGCCCCCTCCCCCCC
>BOPP01000096.1:1831943-1875081 GCA_017312745.1 Gryllus bimaculatus | reverse complement strand
TTGGGTCGTGATGGGCGCGAGGGTTCGGGGGCGGGGGGAGAGCGCGGGGGGGGGGAGCAAGATTCCGCAGCGCCGCCGCTGCTGCCGATGCTTCGGGCATTAATAGGCGCCACACCGGCGAGATTCGGTGCGCGGACCAAATTTTGCTAGCGTGCCCGGGCGCTGCGCCCGTCCGGCTCGTTCATATAAAACAGACGCGACTCTCGACCGTCGAATCTCGATTCCGCACATGCTGCGTCAGGAGCCGCGCCGGCCTGTTCGGGGCTTTCGGGATTTCCGCTGCGCTGCGCTGCGCAACGTGCGAGCGTGGCGAAGCCCTCGGCGAGGGCCGAGAGGAATGTCGCGGCTCTCGCGGGTGCTTGTTGCAGAACCAGCTGTTCGGGGAAGATTACGAGTGGTTTGCGAATACAATTGTAACAATCTTGGACTTTGATTAAAAGAAAACTTATTTCTGTATCAGCAAGTTTTTCTCCATATTAGATACAGTGTTTTCATAATTTTTCGACGTGAAGACTTGACTTTAAAAAATAAATATCATACTTCTGGTAAAAAGCATTACATTTTTTTAAGAAAATTCAAAATCAGATATCATTCTTTGAATTTACACTTCATAATGTTGTTTAATTACGACTTACAGAAACAATGCTAGTTTAACCTGATTAAGAGTTGCCGCCGTAAAGCGTTATTACCAAAGCCGTTAAGTCTAGCTGGATTACTTTCCGTAAAATAAAGAAAACTCATTTTTACAATGAAAAGCTAAATATAAATGATTAAACATACGTGATTTGGGTTATCACAATACATTTATACGTTTATCTTAACTAAGTGACTTAAATTCACACAGACACTTGCCTTCGCTGTTCACGACGATGGCTTTTGAAAAACGTCGCAGAAGTACCGTGTCATGTGACCTTTGTATGATCGCTATCGGCTCATTATGATTGCTAAATGTTAGAACAAAGTAAATACCCAAGACAAGGATTTTGTAATTTATTATTTACACTATCAGCGAATAAAGCACTAAAAATATCACTTGCGTAAACGTGAAAACGCGAGTCCATTGACGACGTGTTTATAAAAATGGTATAGGTACGAAATAGGCATGGTCACAACGAACGATCTGTTTTTTCACTGTTTTTAATGAAGCTGCACAGAGTTTGAAGAAACAGGGAAGAGGGGAAGGGGGTGAGGAACTTCGGCACATGTTCGTCTCTGAAGACGTCGCCTTCGTAATTAGGATAAGTAAGTGAAAAATATTTTTTACAAAATCATTTATGTATTACACTTTACATTATGGCGAAATGTTGCAAGAAATTATTATTTATGTTACTTAGAATGTCAATATATTGATAGGCTCTTACCATCACATATTTTCTGTGTTAGGCAGTATACTGGTGCCCAATTATTGACGAATAAAGCGGCACTAGATTTTATTCTGTACATCGTTCTTGAAGCTAACGCAAAATCCCGTCACAGTATGTTCGTACTGAATCATTTCAAACTAACAAGAAGTTCAGATAAATAATACTCTGAGGCCCACGAAAGTTCTTTGAAAGATACCTGATTGTATAATCAAACGTCGTTGTTGTAATTTGTATACTATTGATTATCGTTACAGTAATCCTTTGAACACATTATTTCATAAAATATTTTACTCCGATAGTCGTACTGAACGTAACTGTGCGAGAACTCGGCGTACGGAAATAGACCTCCTTCCGAATTTCACCGTCTTAAGGTGGCTCAGGGATCACTGAATGCCTCACTGCACACTGCAGTGCTCTTACGGGATGGTGTAGGACACAATTAGTTAATACGAAAACTATAAAATAATAATAATAATAATAATAATAATATAATAAATAATAATAATTAATAATGACATAATAATGAAGCAGTCTCACAATTAAAAAAAGGCTGTTATCCATAGCAATCTGACGGAATGAAATGCGAGGGAGATACCGATTACCAATAAATATGTTGAAATTAATAGATATTCTTAAAATCAGATAGTGTTATTTAGGGACATATTATTTAAATATGTGAAGGTATAAGAAATTACACCGTTGTAATGTTATGCGCTAGTGAACAAGAAGTGTAAGTCCTCTGATTCTATTAAAAAGCTGATAATGTTGAATGGCGATAAGCCGCTATTCGCCGAGTGTCTAAAGGAGACCTATTGAATTCCTTTGCATATAGATAGGTTCTAGAGATCTTTAGCTATTGTCCAGTGATTGATTTACATGTCATTGAATTTGTATCTCTATTAGCTTATTGGTTTGCAATTGAAATCACTCATACAGCAAAGTAACACATATTTTAGTAGTTTGTGATGAAGTTTGGGTACGTGTGAGTTAAGTAGACTTATGGACAAGAGTTTGTATAATTACTACGTTTTGTTTTCCTGGTTTTCGTAAGTTTTTCTTGGTTTGTTGATGTGATTAATTAGTGGTGAAATCAATAGACATTGTATGGTTGTGTGGGTAATGCTGTTTGGTAATGTGTTGTAAAATATAATATTTTCTGACTATTATGCTTTGTTAAAACGGAAATAACCTCAATATTGCTGTAAGTTCACAGACCAAACTTCCTAATCGGGAAATTTAGAACTAGATGGATTTTTTTTCAAGATTTGTCATCACTCTTCTTAAAGAGAATGATTCCTATTTACAGAAACTATTCTTACGCTGAGCTTTTACAAAGTTCTGTTCTACGCCAACAGATATTTCTTCGTAGCTTAACTTCAAATATTTACCAAAAACCAGCTCTGAAAATTTTCAATGGTGATTGTTTTGAATTAACATGTTCAGTTTTACACTCTGCATTGGGAAATGTCTTAGGAATGTTCGAAAGTATATTTGTTGTTTACCGGATCATAATAATTTTGAGACTAGGTAGATTTGGTTTTAATTGAACAAATATTTTGTATATAAATTAATTGATGATTGTTGGTTATTGATGATTGGGGTCATTTTTAACTATCTGTGGATGAGCTATTGGAGAAACATATGGAGGAGTTGGTTTTTAATTGATGCAACTTATTTATGGTGCTAATTGTTTATTTTGTGGAATTGGATGAACCATTCATGTTTTACAGACGGTGAAAGCTTAACATTAGAGTATGGGAATCTGTTTTCGGTTATTGCAATTTGACTATTTCTAAGATTTTGTTTTTTAAGATGGGTTAGCTGTCGAATTATCTGATTCGCCTGTATATTTAAATGTTTATTCTTTTTTCGAAATCAATTTTGTATCTAAAATCCGATTCTACAGTAACTGATTGGACCTCTCAAATACTGCTTACACTCCTCAACTGGGAGGACACACTATGCAATAGTTTATGGAAATGAGGAATACAGTTAGTGAAACGTAATAGCGGAATATTATAAATCATATTAAGTTAATCTGGACGTTACATTGATTCTTTAAATTTAGTGAATTTGTTTAAAAGCACATTAAGTTATCGATAAAGAATTACATTCTGAATGAAAGTAACTCATTTAATAAATAAAAAATTATGACAACTACATCCAAAAGACATTGATATTGTCCCTCTTAAACATCAAATTAAGAATTTCTGACTTACTCCACCACTTTAAATCAGTTAATTGCAGTACTACACAATTTGAGTGTCCTCTGATTTTCATATTTTAACAGAAGCTTATCGCGACTGCTCAGACCAGCGGGTACCATCACTGTAATGAAGCAGTGAATCATCCGAAACTCGATATCCTACTTGGCGAGCATTGCTTTACTGTCATTATTTCGACAATTGAACAGTTCATATCGTTAAGCGAGTACTGCTTTTATCAACTTCGGAGCACAATGACAAGACGTCAAAAGTCTAAAAGAGAGTTTCTTTCTCCGTGACTGGTTTGTTCCACTTCCAATTTTCTTTATCGAAATAGTCATCTATTAGATGAAGACATCTTTTTGAAACTTAAGAAAAAAAATTGCTGCTTAGTGTCAAAGAGATTTGAAAACAGTTTTCGAGTTTTATGGCAGAGTATTTCGGCGCTATATCTAATAGAAACAAATTTAATCAAGGCGCAATCTCTTAATGCTTACTTTAATCTTCGGCTTTTCCTCCCATTCATTATATTCCACAGATCTTTTATTTCTGTTTGTTTTACTTCAGAATATAAGGTACCAAGGTTTTTATCGCTTCTAGATCATCTGCGATAACTGATGTATTGATCGTTCCATATTAAAAAGGACAAATAACGAGTTAATATACTATATGATACATTTCTAAGAATTAAAGGATTCTCATCCAAAAACGTTTGAAGCAAAAACGAAATCTTAAATATCACACTCGCACATCTGGGACAGTGATCTTAAATTTTTTGTAAAAGATTGCAAATGTCGTGTTGCAGACCGTAGCGGCGTAACAGAAATTGTTTTAATATTCTTATAAAAGATTGTCTTGAACACGTGTTTTATACTTCTTTACATTAAAATGTACTGGATGTACCTCTACAAATTGAGGGTTTCTATTCAGCGATATGCATATCATTTTTGGCTATAAGCAAATTAAAATGTAGTTAACTGTGAGTAGACATACTACGAGTTGTTTCTCTTGAATGAAAAACCAACGCGATTATTGGGTTTACAAAAAACGAAAATGAAAACACGAATTATAGTTTTGGTGTTTTAGATTAGTTGGACGCAAATAGTAAGTTGATTTACGGTCTTCTGCGGAAAGACAAACGCGAAGACACGAAGCAAAGCGCGCAAGACCCGCGCTAAACGTATGACCGCGCGAGGCAGGGGATTTAACATTGAATTTCACCCAATTCCCCTGGGCTCTCATTTCCGTCGAGCCACTATTTCCCCTGTTAGCCTTCATCCTGCTACGAACCACGAATTGGAACAATAAGCAGTATCTTAATCGTGGTTGTTTTATGACAGCTTGTAGTTTAATTACGTTTAGTTTTATTAGTATTCATTACAATAATAAAATATAATAATATAATAATAATAATAATAATAATAATAGTAATAAATATAATAATAATAATAATCGGATGATTGATGATGATGATGATCGATAGATAGATGATGGATGATGAGATGATGATGATGATGATAAAAGCGGCATCGTGCACAGACGGTTGCGGCAGCCGTCGTCTGCGTGTAAGGAGGCGCAGGTTCCGTGTCCCGCGTAGACTGGGTCGTATTTGGATTTGCCTACACTCTATCATCATCCTACCTAATTCCTCATAATTACACTTCAAGGGTGACACTTTGTCGTAATGAGGGAGATATAGCTGAAAAGGTGACCCTGAAACAATTACAATAGATAATGTATGAGTGGTGATCAGTATGGCCTAAGCAATAATAATAATATAATAAGTAATAAAATATATAATAATAATGAAAATAATAATAATAATACAAAAAATCAATAATAAGTAGTAGAACAGATAATGAATTTCTTCATTTGTGTGTCGAATGATTGCTGTACACAGAGGAACAGAGTATATGAAAACGAGACAGGGAGGTACAGACCGGAAGCTTATTCTGATTGTCCTCGCAACTTGTAAATTACGAACGAAACATTTTCTGATTAAAAGTAAGCTCGTAATATGTTTTAAACTCAGAGAGAATGTGAGACTTTTTTCATCATGATGGAAAAAGAGTAAGTGATATATTTATGGCAATTATTTCATGATTAATTTCTAGGCAATTTCGGAAGTGAACCACAAAATCTAAAAAACACATTTAGTACATTACTATTTCGATAAATTGAAAGATAAACAATTGCAACAATGTGAAGAGTTGTTAGGTTCATTACATTACCAAAAGCTTTTATATCTAAAAATGCCAAAAATTGGTTATGCTATTGCAGCTCTCTCATACGCGAATAACGACGAATTCTTGTGCGCATTGCATAACTGGCTCAACACCAGCTGAGTGATGCATGGAAAGAATTGGAGAGAGCCGCCCTGTTAAATATTTGATATTAACAATTGCATTACAGAAAATAGTTTTGAACAAAAAAGGAGCTTCGTAGTTGTAAAGAACTGTGGCAACCATATGAATATATATTTACGAGATGAATTATTAATCAGCGCTGATTCTTATATGCCGTGTTCTGAGCGCGATGCATTAATGTTGTTCTTGAGCAGTGAGCGTCTACTTTTTGAAAACCATTTTGTGTCGTTTTTTGTTCGAAGGCATTTTTGCTGCGGCGGGCCAACTATTTGTACTGAATAGTTTGTTTGTTAATTTATTAGTCTTGTATGAAAGCCTGTAGGCTTTCAATGTTTTGAATCATTACATAATGTTACCATTTCAAAGTTGGTAACATACCGACACGTAAACGTGTGTTTTCTCATCCTCTGGGAGTTTAGTGACTCTCTTTGATTGTTATGTGTTTCGGAGCGCGTCAAATGCTAAAGCGATTAGTCAAGCGTAGATCGTGTTTATTCGAGAGGGGGCGATGATTATTCCCCACTGAATAGCACATCGGCGCCGACTACTCGTCGCTTGCGGTGGAACAGGTATCTCCACCAGCGGCACGCATCTGCAGGCAAGCTTAACTCCCCACTGTCTCCCACATGTGTAGTAGTGTAATTGTATGTAAGAGTAAGTGTGTGTAGTAAGGGATAACGATAAAGGAAGATAAATGAAGGGAAGATCTCGCGGTCTGTGCTCATATATTGTGTGTGCTTTCGGTATTCGCCTGTATCATCGGGATAACTATCGATGAAGAAACGGTCGTTAGAATCTCCTTCAGACAGTGAACTAACTATGCTAGCTAATTCTATGCGAAAATCTGGCAACGTCGTACTCGACTCTAGACGCCCGGCCAAAGGGCACTACAGTGATAAGTCAATTTGATGCTCTGAGGAATCTAAGACGATTTTGTGCTGCGAGAGGCATTTGGCAACTTTTCGAAACCATTGTGTTGATTTTGTTTTGCAAGATTTTTGCTCCTGTGGTCTAGTAAGAATGTAATCCTCCATCTGGAATCTGGAACATATCTTTACAAGGACTCTCACCGCACGTGACTCGGAAGTGACGCGGGTCGCCGCTGTCGTCGGGCGAAGGGGGCCGGGGGGCCGGGGGGCGGAAAAGGGCGCGGGGCGAAAAGGGGGGCCGCCGGGGGGGCGGGGGGGGGGCGCCCCGGGGGGGGGGCCCCCCCCCGGAGGGGCGCGGCGAGGCGCGGGCGAGGGCGCGGGCGGGTCCACTTCCCTTTGTGGACCCTCTCACCATTCTGGGGTTTTCGCAAAGCAGAAAAAGAAGAGAAAAGGAGGGTCGTCGTGGCGTGAGTGTGCGGAGTTATAATGTACAGGAAAGAAAAAAAACGTGGGGCGCGTTAAAGAATGAGCGGATACCCCTGTGTTTATTGAGAAAATAACATGTTTATATACATTAAAGAAACCATTTCAATTTGTTATATCAACTATTTAATTATTAAGATAATAATGGTTTAATAGTAATTGGTATGTTTTCTGATGTTAGTTTTCTGTTTCTGATTGTGAAAATTGTGAATGTTTTGTTGAGGATTTTTGATATTCAGATTTTTTCTCGCCATAGAGACATGATATTTTCCTTTTCTCCTCCATTTTATATTAAAACAATTATGTCGTTTGAGTTTACAACTTACTATTCAGAGTTGGATTCCTTTTTATGCAGCACTGTGATTTTAAGGTGTTTACTATAAATGTCTAGTGTAAGTGTCTTGTGATAGATAGAAAACAGTTGGTTGATGTGGCTAAGACAGAGAACAAAGAAAGTAACAAAGAAATAAAGTTTTCTTCTAAATAATATTTTACGTTTTTCCTACCCCATATTATTGACCTTCAATAGGTTGTGTGTAGGATTTTTGCACAATGAGAAGGAACCGTGAATAATATTTAGGTAGAAAACAGGTAAGTAGTATGTGAATGACATCGTAAAGAAAGACGACTGTTATTGTTTGAAGTTGTTTCGCACGAAAGAGAAAACAAATTATTAAACAATTTCTCTTCAAGTTAAAACATTTAGTAGATCGACGGTTAAATGTTGCGGTTTAATTCGCTCCTTCCTTTTCGGAGTATCTCGGGGGCAGGGGGTGGGTGATCGTGTTTGCCTCCGCGCTTAAAAAGTTTATTCCGAGTTTACGGTCTTCGGGAGGCTGCAGTGCGAGTTCCTCGGGCATCCACTTTGTCGGCCGCCACTTCTTCGCAGTCATTATCCAAGAGTTATTAATTATCGAAAACGCTGGCCGTGGCCCCAGCACGCGCCCTTCCCACCGGACGAATTTTAAAAGGTTCAATTTAGATGGGGCGGCGGTAATAATCGGGTCACGTGGAATGCAGAGGAGCAGGAGAAAGGCACAATCTCTTTCAACGCCCGCATTGCGTTTTAAACGCCAACTGAAATACGTCGCTTCTTAATGGAATTTATTCCTCAGGTTTGAGTACGAATGGGACTAATCCTAATATTTTTTTCTGGATCGGAATCGCAAATTCAATAAAAGTTCTCGAATTATAATAATTTCGTCCTCTGTGTCTTTATATAAAGTAAAGATATTTTGGAGAAATAAATAGTAGACATCCGATAAACCGGTTAGAAGTTGTCAAGAGACAGAAAAAACACAATTGAAAGAAGAAATAATCTTCAAAAAGGTATAATTCAATGATGGACTAGAAATTGGAGCGTGGCTCCTGATTTGGATCTGAGAACGGATACGTAAGAAAGAAGATTATGAGAATGAAATATTTGTCGGAATGTACTATGTGAATCAGAAAAATGTCGATGGAAATTTCGTGAGAATTCTTGCTTCTCAATTTTATCATCTCTGTCTTAAATGTAAAATAACAAATAAAATGCCTGTGAATAGTAAAATCGAAATGTATTTCTTAATATAAATAATGAGAGCATAAATAAAAAAGTTCGAAATCTTTACATTGAATATGTTTTTTTTCTCATCTATCTAATGTTTATTAATATGCACAAATGCTTGAGATTTGACCAAAATTTTCGGGCCCATATTTCTTGAGCTTGGTTTGTACTCCCCAGAAGGTGATCTATCCCAGATCTCTCCAGTTAAATTGATAAGCTGTCGTGTAAGTCTTGTGACGCGGTGTTTGCGCCGGACTTCTAGCGTGGGATGGTGGTAAAATGTCGAAACTCTGTCGTCAGTCAATAGAATGCAAATTATGGTAATTAATTTTGTACAGGTAGGAAATTTGGGGTAGCTAAGAGTAGGGATGTTTAATATAGCAAGCGTTGCCTGAACTATGAGTCATCCCAATGAAGTAATCTATGGAGAAAATGTACACTGTTGGCGGTTATTCCCGGAATTATGATCGCTCAAAATTGTCAAAGGCATTTAAATGATCTATATAGACTGACAGACACAATGTTCATTGAACCCACCAGTTGGAGTCGAATCATGATTATCACTATTTAAAATGATATACCTCCCTCAGATTAACGGGAGTTCATGATACTCGAAGGAAATTTTCATCTTCACACTCTCACAGCTGATTTCCTAATGGCACTCAATATAATCCCACAAAAACATAACACAAAGATCTTACACTCCTCAGATAAACCTCTCTTCAATTCCTAAAAATAAATAGCTCCATCTCTCTGGTCAAACAAATTCCAAACTGAGGAAATATATGGGAGTACTAATAGACAGACGTTAACACGGAAGCAATACATTCAAGTCAGTTTTCAGAAAGCAGCACAAACGGCGTGTCAAACATATCACTCATCAATTTCTGCATCTTTTAAAATTGAAACCGAAGTGGTTTTTCTCAGTGTATCATTATGCTACGCTGGACATTGTCTGTCGCAGGCTGGAATAAACGTTGCTGCCTAGTAATATTAAACTTGTTTACAAACATTCAAATAAAATTCTCCGACAACTCATTAACACATATGGAATTATACCCAATATATACATTCATATTGACTCCAAATACTTATAATAACAGAACATTTGATCGCCCCGTATCCCCGAATTGTTCAGCTCTCTTACACCTGTCCAACTAAAACCATTTTCAACAAAGAAGCAACAAGCAAACACCCAAACAGATTAAAATCCAGCTTCAAAGACATTTCAAACCGCTTAAAATCAAAACTCTCTAAAAAAACTAACTCCACTACTTAAATTAACTGTTCTACCCCTTCCTAAAGATGCATTAACAACATTATTATAATCGTAATATTTTTATTTAACTTGCAAAGTAAGAATATCTCGAATAATATAGGAGTTTTTCAGTTAATGTTAAAAATGTTTCCTACACTTTTATAGGCTATTGTGATTTGATCATGATAAAAATTCATTAAAAAGCAAGTAAAATGTTACTTCAAATAAAAATCTAAATCACACAAAACTAAATTTGTATAAACACTATTACCAAGAACATCATGTTGTCTATTAAACTGGATTACATCTCAATAATTCATTACCAATTCCGTTCATTCTTTGAAATAATCATATTGATAAATAACACTTCAGCAGAATAGATTTTCGCGCAAAATAATACGCAATGCACTCTTTCCGAAATGGCAATATGAAACTATTAACTTGAAGAAGCTATTTGGATATAGAAACGTCCTATTAAGTCTTGCGCGCTAGAAAATGATCTCACGTTTAAATCAACACATTACCACTTATGTTCCAAATTGAACATTCTTTCACTTCCATTGAATTCATGTAAACAGAGCACACTCATAAAACAACATAATTTCTCGCTTATCATAATAACAAACTAAAATTAAACTTTACAAAACAATCCGCAAATCACCCTCTGAAACTGAAATTTACAAGAAACAGTAGAATACAACAGGAATTCCTCGTAGGTTTGTCAATTCTATATCAGCATGGCATTTCTCTCACGGAATTTGTCAACGCCCTTCCCTTCTTTGTGTTGTCTCGGCAATTGACTCGCCCTCAGTTGTTTCAGCTCTTCATACTACTTGAAAACCATATAAAAGAAATCGGCTCCGTTGAGTAACTTATCGTTGGTAGAATAATGCACGAATTGTCTTAGCTGCCGTGCCATAATTGCTGCGCCCTGGGACTTGGTAGGCCCCGTGGCTTTGCAGGCCGCTTCGACCTCCATGGCAGCGCCGTGATATCACGGACTGCGTGCGATTCTTTGACCTCTCGACCGGCAGTAGCTCGACTGACCGCTGGTGGGCGTTGATTGCACACGCTTGTCCTCCCTAAGGGTTCGTGGTACCTGCGCACACATACGCGTAAAAATTCGCGGTCTTTTGTTTACTTATTTTCACTAATTTATTCAATGAGGTAGATCTCTCGGAAAAGATTTTTGGCTGCTGTACTTGGGCCAAATTGCGACTTTCTAGATCTTGATCTAAGTGAAGCTAATGTAAGCAGCGCGCAGCACGCTTTGCAACTAACGCTATATGCGAATTTCGTAGTCGTGCGGTATAATTAGCCTGGTGAAATTCCGTCCATTAACGGTACACTGCTCGCAACTCGTTTGACTCAAAAGTGCTTGCATGCGCGATATGCAAAATCTGCTTTTCGAATTCCTGGAGATACAACTTTGTAACAGCGCTCTATTACTGGCATCATTTTGTTTGCCCTAGGAACCAACGTAGTAGATCGTGGCTAAATAACGTTGCATCTAACGCTTTCTTTTAACTTCATTAACTAACTACTTCCACATCGTGCCGACTCCAGAGGTTTAGTGCAGCCTCTCGTTTCCGTTTCTATTCTCTCGTCATCGAGTCCACTTCGGATATTTTTAAGCGGTTGAAGCGATGAACTTTCACCAAATGATTCAAATTCATATGGGCTCATAGGTGATACTTATAGCATTTTGTAAATGTTTTATTTTGAATAATTGGAATCAAACTTATTTTTTTAAGGAACTTATACTTACTTTTGACATCAGACTAGAAGGTATTGAAATTAGCGAATCGTCAATACCACATATGTTGCGTATAT
This sequence comes from Gryllus bimaculatus, assembly GCA_017312745.1. NCBI lineage: Eukaryota > Metazoa > Arthropoda > Insecta > Orthoptera > Gryllidae > Gryllus > Gryllus bimaculatus. The sequence goes on along the minus strand of BOPP01000096.1, from coordinate 1,863,158 downwards.
TTTTGAGAACGGAAAGGAATAAAAGAGTATGTAACATTGGTGAAATCGTCGGAAAATAGGTGAACGAACGCTCGTGGGCGACAGCGTGCGAGTAGGCTCAGGCGACTCCAAGGCGCAGGCGCACTGCACGGACCCTTGGCAACTACTGGGTCGAATTTCTTCAGCCAACGTCCTCGGGAACTAACATCTTTTAAAGACTTGTAACTTCCTAATTTTTTTCAGCATTTCGTCGTGAAGTACCTAATAACATTTAATAAAACAAATATTATCAGAAAAGGTAAGTAATTTCACTGAAAATTACTTGTTATAAAACACAATTTCTAAAAGTAAATTTCCCGCCACGGTACTAGAAACAAATTGCACGGGGGGAAAATTATTTTCTGAACTAATACAAAATTCTTTCTCTGCATCGAACAAACGTGTTTTCTTGATTTCTAGAGTGCTTCGTTTATTACTTATGTATCATCAGTGTCGATGGTGTTTAGAGGTACATACATCGCGAGACATCTTATTCCGTTGGCTTTGAAATCGTGAGCATAGGCTGTGATAAACATTTAGAAATTGAGTGGACATCAGCGCATGACAAACTAGCGTCGCGGCGGCGGCGACGGCGGGCCCCGAATCGCTCCCAAGACCTGGCGAGATTTAATTGATTCTCTTATTTTATTTTATTTTTTCGGATGGAACGCCTCAATCGGTTGAGTAATCCCTTGGACGACACGTCGTAGGCTGCTGTGCAATTGTCTCTACCGCCTTCTTCAGAAATAATGGTAAAGTTCAACTACAAAGAATTGATCTCGACCATTCATTCTAGGATGCTGCGTCGGCCGGGTAGACAGAAAGACCACTGTAACTGCGGCAGTGGAAGTCCACAACTTCACCTCTATTGCTTGAAGCACTGTACCCCTATCAGAGTGACCTCAAATATCTTTGATAACCTATTCGACACGACGCATATCAAAAGTCCCCGTCTGATTGCAAAATCTGTCAATGAATGTTTCTCCCTCTTCCACATATGGTTCAGCGTGTTCGTTCTCGAGCTCGATCTAACGCCAAAGATGGGGTGTCCGAGAAGCAAACAAGAAAAAAATCTCTCTGTTCAAACAAAATTGATATCGAGAAGAAACTTGTCAAACTGACATACCAGTAATTATTATTATTATGTATGTTACTGTTATTTCACAAATATTATTTTAAAATGTTAACATTTTATGTAAATATATTTTTTGTTATTTTAATTCAATGGAAAAAACGGTTGAATTTTTTTACAGTTTTCACATTTTATTATTGACCATATTCTATTAAATTTCTTAAATAATACACACTACAACGATTTACATTTCGAAAAAATACATCTCAAAAACACAGTTGTACAGACTGGCCGTCATTCGCGCTCGCCTAGCCCTGTGCCTCAGGCCGCCTGGAGCCTAGCGCCTCCTGGGAGCCGCCGTCTGCTTCCAATTCCCGCGCCGCGCCTCTCCGCCGCTGTCTGACGCCGCTTCCCCCAGCCTTACGGCGCTGCTACGCCGTCAGTCCTCAGTGACCTCCGTTGACCCGCGGAGCGCCCTGGGCCTGACCCCGACGGGGCCGCCTTCGGCGAAGAAGGGACTCCGTTTCGTATACCCTGCAGACCTTTCACTCGCTCGGTGGTCGAACTCCGGAATCATTCCTTGTGACATATCCTAAAATGGAATCTACGGCGTTATCCCTTTACGTTTAGATAGACTTTATAGAGTTAAATAGGGTCGCAGTTTTGTAGTATAGACTCTGATTAAAAAAAAATTAATAAGGTAGAAAAAAGTGTTTTTGAAAATCCAGTGAAGGGTCATTTTGGTACACGCTACTTTCTTATTTTAATGCACGTAATGTCTAATTCACAGTTTGCATCATAATGTCTGTTTCGGAGGCAAACGCAAAAACCTTTATTTGCGATATGTGATATGAAGATTATCGTTATGTGACCCAACTCCTTTATATCACTCCTGATAGTATACAAAAGAAAGTAGCAAGCTAAGATGAAAATTACCTTTGTAAGATTTTGGCGAATAATGTTTAAAAAGACTTTATCACACAAAAATGTAGACGTCACATATATATCAAAGAGTACGAATCTAGCTCTTACACTCACCGTACTGGATACTCGGATTGGGATGCAATTTTACCATTTCGTTAAGGACTTTTCAAAACTCCTACATACAAATGTTAAGTGCTATGAAGCATTGCAAGTGGTGCTTTCGTGATAATTAGTATTGAGACCTTTCACGACCTTACTGCCTGTAGAACCGCGGATATCGCCGCTTTGCCGCCGATCCTGCATCCGTTTCTCGTGCGCCACGCCGCCGCTACCTACCTCTCTGTTGCCTCGGAGGGGTGGAAAAAACGGGTATTTACATGGCAGATTTGGACAGACGAGACGGTAGAACGCATGCTTCAAAAATCCAAATACAATGATTTGGGTGCCTTAAAAAGTTACCTCGATAATCAATAAATTAATTAACACAGTCATGAAAGAACGAGCGCGCTAGAAACATAAAGTCGGTTGATGGTCGACGCATAACGTTCGTGGCGCTGCTGATCCAACAGTTTGTTCCTTGCGAAGGTCACGAATGGTCTTGATGCAAAATGTATAATAAACACCATTTCTAATAGTCCTTGGCGCTTCAAAATTTGGATATACTGGATTTGCATTGGGTTCTACCAGCTGACGAAATTTTATGAGAATTCGAGAGTTCAGCTCGGTGAGTGTTGGTTGTTAGAACACTCTCTTTCCCCCACCTTTCAAATCGACTGAAGAAATAAACTATTTTATTGCTGCAAAATCGAGAGGCTATTACAAATATGCACAGATGATTGATGTAAATGATTTGCAACATCTAATAAACTCACAAAGTAGAATAACATAGGTTGGAAGATTAGAAAAATGACTGTACTTTGGTAGAGTATGCGCAGATTTTGGACAAAAAAAATGTATTTTGTCACCTAACAGCAACGCATGAGCTTCATTTGATCTAATCAGACCTCGAAAAAGTTGGTTAAACAGTATAAGAATTTTGGTTATCTGAATCTATTCCAAACTTTCACGACAAATTTCGTACATCTTGAAAAATTGAAAGCATATGCCTGAATATGAATAAACTGCATTTAAAAAAGTGTGGAGGCAGGATAAACCTGGTTAGCCAAATAGCATCGAGCTAAACCGGTTATATATTTTGACTTCCTACCAATATTCAAATATTTTATTAATTATTTGTATGAAACAAAATTTCAAAATTAAAGCAGTATGAAACAAATTGGCACATCTGCCACTTCTTCAGTGTTCAAGACTTGGCACGTATACCCTTGTCCATTATTCTTTCTCGACGTCTGAGCATAACCTGGAAATACTGCAGCGATTTCGATCACAATTTTAAAATTACTTTCTAATGGCTCGTGATTTGTTTCAAATAAAACATTTCATAATGACTTCATTGTATATACAATATACCAAGAAGTGTCCAATTCAGTAGACAAATATGCTACAAACTTCTAGAAAATCACTCAAATTACCTAGCATTAAACTGCAAAGACATTACTCAAGATTTACGATGATTCTGCAGATTTCATCCTACAGATCTCTTAAATAGGTTTGATCATTAAAAACAAGATCATACCCAATCATACCCCAAAATTATCATAGTTGTCTTGTGATGTTATATTAATAGTGTACACTAATTATATTTGTTTATTGCAGAAAATGAATCCATGAAGGACCATGAATGCCCAGTTCTTTCACATGACATTGTTATACTTTGTCGAAATAGTGGCGTATTGTTCAGATGTAACAGATTGCGAATACAAATATATAAAACATGAAACTCTGAACAGATGTGATCGCTTCTTTTCAACCTTCATCCACCCAACGCAGAGTTTTCTTCTTATCCTTCCTATGCGTCATGTGTGGTTCATCGTTCCAGGCGGAGGCTTCTGGCCTCGGCTGGCGCCGCTGCGGCATGAGCGCCCGTCCCCTGCGAAGGGAAGGGTAGAGGATGGGGAAGGGGACCCTTCCCCCCTATGGACTTTCCCCATCCAGCCGTCACCGGATGAAAGCCAAAGGGGAGAGTGGTGGGAGGTAGGGCATTTGCGAGCGGTGCCCAGTGAAGCACATATAGTGAGAGTGAGAGAGTGATGGTGAGGATGGAGGTGTGGGTTGGAAGCGATCAAGGATGACTGATTCTGTTACGATTTGGGTGGGGGCGGAAGGGAACACAGCAAAGGCGAAAACCGCGCGTCCCTTTTTTGTAATACTGTTATAACTAAAATTCGAAAATTGGGATTTTAAGGAGATAATCATTAAAATAACTTTTGGAGTGGAATAAGCCTATATCTCTGAAACTACGTCAATTGCCACTAGGCTTTTGAATCGTTATTTCATGGGAAGAAATGGGTATTTGCTTTTATAAATTAATGTTGCACTTACAAAGTCATCAGGAAATTGTTGAAGAGATAAGTTGCATTTGCATAGTGTTGTATTTGTATTTTTGCTTTACGTTTGTGATTACTATTTTAAGAAACATCGCTTTCTTTCGAGTTCAGTACCTCAAATGCCAATCACTCATCCATCATATTATTAGAATAGTGCTGCAATAGTGCCCGTGTTTTAATGCTTTCCAAAATCACTCAAAATTTAAAGTTAAAAAGTTCCTTTTGATACATTAAAAATACAAGAAAAAAGTATTTTTGGTATAATGTGCAAAGCGATGTTACTGAACCTCGTTTAATGGAGAGCAAAGAAAATTGTGGGAAAATTAAATTACGCTCACCCGAACACCAGAAGTTCATTGTATTGCAGCAGTATTCGAACAAAGCGAAGAGCGACGAAGATTAATATTGGATGACTGACGATGCAATGGGAAAGAGTAGAAAACAACCATGGTTGATGTGGTGAAGGCAAATAGCCCGGTGGCGGAGACAACACAAGGGTAGGCGGAATGATCGAAAGCTGCGTAGGCAAGAGAATAAAAGTGTGGAGATGGAACGAGAAGGAGAGATTAGGTGTAATGACAACAGCGGTAGTGTTGAATGTCGGAGCAGGTGGCGGCGACGATGGTGTTGGAGGCGGCGGCTGCGAACGAAGTGGTGTTGTCAGGTGGTAGAAGTGTTGAGATGGCAATAACGATGGTGTTGGAGGCGGCGGCTGCGGGCGAAGTGGTGTTGTCAGGAGGTGGAAGTGGGAGGGTGAGTGGGGGCGGTGCGGGACGGCATGGGCATGTGCGTAGTTCAGTGGTAGTGACGGCAGCGTTGGGGACAGAGGCAGGCGACGTCTGCGCAAAGGCAGGAAGACCCCGCCCCTCCCGTGGGAGCGCGCAGCCATACGTTACCTGCTCGGCACCTGGAGGTCGCCCTCGGCTCCCTTCCCTTTCCCTCTTCTCTCAGCCCTTCCTTTAACCTTCGGGCATGCGCTGTCGTCGCCCTGCCTCTCCAACCCCCGCCCGTGTTCACTTGGACCCTGAGGCCTCTTGTAGTTGCTACTGCTATTCCGTTCAATTCTCTTTCCACTTCTTTAGTACTGCATGTCTCTCGCTATTATTTTTTTATAGCAATCTTCTTACTCTTACATACTACATACGCTCCTTTTTGTCATGTATGAAGGGTTTGTTAAGAACCTTGAGTACTGTAATCCGTTTCAATGTATATTTCTATGAATTACAGAAAAGTACTATAAAAATAAAATATTCCTAAACACGTGAAATATTTGAATACAATTATACGCGGTTTTAATTAAATCATTAGAAATCATGTCCATTTCTCTTTCAACAAAAATTACAGTTACAATAATCATTTCTGATGCAGATACACCATGGCTATGAGCCACAACGTCGTTCGTAATTTAGTTACATATTTTGCTTAGAAACATCTTGCAATCCTCTTTTTTACATTCGTACCACACACCCTTTTCTTCCCCACATTAGGTTTTCCTCCCTCCCAGCCCTCTCTGCACAACGCGGTTTTCTGCGCATTTCTTCCTCTCCACCTTCGTGCACTTCAGTCCTTGGTACCGCCTCCATCGCCACCTTCGTGGCCCCTGGGGGCGTCGCCCCGCTGCCCGCCATCGCCCCCCTCCCTTCCCTTTGCCCCCGCGGGCGCCTGCAAGAAATCGCGCGGACCGCGCCCCCCTTCGGCGCCGCGTGTCGCGCGCAACCCCTGCGAGATAAGCGGAAAGTCGCGGCTGAGTTTTACGCCCGAGCGCGATTTATGCTAAGGCGCCTATCGCCCTGGGCGAAAGGAAACAATTTACGAAGCGCCGCCCCCATTTGTAGCCCCCCCGGGCGGCCTCCACCGACGCGATGCGGGTGCGACCGGCGACCGGCGCCCACACCCCGTTGCCCACATGCACGCCATATCGACGTTTTCTCTTCACAAAATCTATCTTTCCTTATGCCGTTGCCTTTTTCCTACGATGTTTCCACTTCCTGTTTGTCGTTCGCAAGTTCCAAGTTTTTCTTTCTCAAGTTTCAAGTTTTTCTTTCTCAAGTTTCAAGTTTTTCTTTCACAAGTTCTACGTTCCTCCTCAAGTTTCTAAGTTTCTCCTCAAGTTTTCAAGTTTCTCCTCAAGTTTTCAAGTTCCTCCTCAAGTTTCATCTTCTCAAATTTCTGCTCTTACGTTTTTCTTCAATTTTTTATCTAATTCTCATTTTTTTCTTTTTCTTCTGTTGTTTCTCCTCTCTCTACTTCTTCTTTTGCTTCTTCCCCGAGCCTTAACCTGAGATCGTTAACCTAGTCTTTTTATTTACGAAAATAATATAACTTTGTGTCAAAGTTCATACGCTTAACCCTCCAAAATACAACTCTTCTATACTCATTACTGACGTTAGAGAGTGGAAATATTGCAACGGTGATTAATAACAGAATCCTGTACAATTATAGTGATATCATTATATTGTCAAAGTGATACTACATGTAAGAAATTTCAACGTCCAGAGTTTCAGAAGACCGAATATGTCAACCCGCAAGCGGGAAATTACTCGTGTTGAATAATTACTTTGATTACAATGTTTTTGTTCGGTAATTTGGGCGTTCAAAACGATATTTACATTCGTATTGATGTATATTAATACTGTATTAGTGGTCCTTCACTATCCCTATTGGCGACGTGCTCACATTTAGTTCCAACCGCAGCTTTGAGGAAGAGTTCAATCACATGTTCCTACTGACAACGGAAAGCCCACCTGGCAGATGTACTGCGCTGGTTGCATACATCCAGGCGTACAAATACTAATAGAAAGTCTGATGTGCTTACTTAGCCAGAAAGACTTGTTAGTCGTAACGTACGGTATATTTAATTTTGTTTTTATAGTGAACTTGTATTAATAATGGATACTATTACGATTGAAATATTAACATAATGCTGTTAGTAAGACAAAAAGACAATAGATAGAAATCGTAACAACATAATGAAACTACTAGTCACTGTAAAAACAAAACTATAAAAACAAATCTATTTCTTTCTTTTCAGCATTCATGAATGAACCCTACAATATAAATATGAAAATCTTTAAATTAATATTTTAATACTTTTTGTGTCCAAAAAAGTTTACAAGAATGTGTAATTTAGTGATGATATTAATTTGAAGGATGATAGTGAAGTTAATATTATTTTCGATTGGTCAGAATTTATCTTTGAGGAAGCATGATATAATGTTTAACTCCTGTTTTCTTAAACTAAAAATATGTGAACAAAAGGATGCAAGAAGTAAAGAAAAGAAACTCTGGGAACAATTTTGTGATAAGTGATGGTAGTGTAGGTATTTAATATAATTGTGTACTCGTATTTAAGTATATTGAATAAATCAGGGTGCGCTGTATCTCAGAAACTCATTTTGTATCACTTAAATTGATTGAGACATAATTTTGCAGCATTTCTGCATATTGAGCAAGCATATTTTATTGATAGGTATATAGATTTGAATAAGAGTAAACCAGTTTCAATTGTGAGGGAGAAATTATTAATAATTAATGGATGTAGTTGAGAGGTTTTTACCTCGCATATTCAGTAATTTATTGAATATATACTTTTTCCACGAAGCCTGTGTTCATAAGAATACCTAAATACGAATTTAGCTTGGGGTACTGTTTTTCAATCATGAATACCAGATATTGTCTATGCATATTGCAGGTGGAGTATGGGGCGACAAAGAGTGAAAATGTTTGCCGGAAGAAATGTACATAGGATATGGAAATCCCACTATGACATACAGTTAAAGACCAAATAAACAATAGATGAAGACAGAGGCTTGAGACGAGCTGAACGATTTGAGAGATTAAGTAGTAGTGAAATTGAGACATCGTGGGTCATAAAGTGTAGACGTCTTGAAAATTTGTTCATGAGCGGTTGTAACAAATAAATAGTTAGGTTGTTCGGTACACAAGATCAAAGTGTTTGGTCGATGTTTGTTGAGTATGGACAATATGTAAGTAATATCGAGAAAGCGAGAAATCGGTACACCTATTGACAATTGAGTCCTGAGAATGAGAAACACATACGCTGGAATTGGAAAGCAGTGTTTGAGTACCAAAAGTCTCTGGAAGACGTCGCTGGTACGTATACTACGCAGCATTAGTTGGGATGGGTGTCCGAAGTGGCGGAGAAAGATTTTATCAGCGGCGATTGGACAGAAGTGGAATCGATAGATCTAAACGCACAAAATGAAGAAACACAAAGTAGTAAAGAATTTTATGTCCATGTTCAACGTTGTATATGTGATACATCAGCACTTAATTAGTTATTTGAATAGTCATCTATGGCTATGAAATTTTTTTTTACTGAGTTGCAGGGTATTTTCAACGAATTAAACATGACTTCAAGAATTTGAAGTGCGATAGTTTTTGTTCTTCTGTTAAATGTTCTACAGTTTTAAAAGGAAAAAAGTAGTTGGTCATTGATTGAAAATATTAATTTTGTTTTAATTTAATTTGGTTTACAAGTATTTGTGTGAAAAATAAAAGGAATCGTAAGTGATTTATTATTTGTAGTTTTCTCATTTAGAATATTTATTTATTTATTTAATAGGTAATTATTACAAACGAATTATCTTACTTGATCCTATGTGGCTAGGCCGAAGGCCATTGAGCTATTACAATACCTACATCCTTTCGCGTTCTAATCTTTCGAATTCTGGTATTCACCCCAAATGGTCTCTCCATTGCCATCTCAAAGCCGCGAAAAAGAGACCATAAGGCACGGCTCAGGGAAAAACCCCTGAAGGGGGAAAAACCGCATTTAGAATATCCAACCGCCAATGCAAAAGAGGTATTGGCATATGTAACGGACAATCACAATTCCTATTAAATAATTCATACAATATTATTGGATACTTAATATGTTTTTGCTTAAGGACTTAAACAGTGATATGTAGTAATTTTTGTTTCGTTACAAGTTTTCCAAAGAGTCAAGCTTTCTACATCCAATTTTGTAAACGAATTTCGCTTTAATTGTACTTTGAAAAACCATTATATAGTCACTAAACACTATACATATTCAGTTCCTACTTATAAGGGTGAAAAAAAAACAACCTACCACTCATTATAATTGAAAACGTGTATAAGACACATCTCTGCCTCTTTCTGCATTGATTTGCGCAATCATTCGGTTGCACAAATTGAAAAAAAATCCATCACTACTACTATGTTAGACAGACATTAGGTTTTACTAATCAGTAGAAGTTTAATGAATCATTTCGTTAAAAATAATTTTAAAGATGCGACGCATTTCGCAAAGTAGGAAACAGGCATGCGCTATCGTAGAATAGAAATGGAACTAATTCGGTGCACTACTGATTGAAACAATCGTACTATGTGCTTACGTAATGAAAAAGCAGGTTATCATTTTTCTAGAAATATTTCGCTATTCTTCCCAGTTTCTTTTTGTGAGGGTGAGGGTTCCTCACGAAAATAAGTGAACACAAAAGATTGGAGCAACCTCAGTGACAGATCACATGGCAAGAGGTTCATCCGATAATTGGGGCTGGGAGTGGTAGTATCCGGCCGGCAGGCGGGGGCTCACCGCGCCCGATAATGAGCCCGGAAAGTACCTCTCGCGAGGGAGTTTGGGAGCCTCTATGACCCGAAGTTCTAGCAGGAGTTGGGCTGAGGACGCGCGGGTGGCGGGAAGCAAGAGCGCCGCCGCTGCCCGGGCCAGCGCCCCCCCATGTCCACCCACCCCCCGAAACGCCGCCCCGACGAAAGAACGCTTCGCACCGCGCGCGGCCTGCGTGACTTCGGCATGACACCCACATCTAAACGACCGCCAGTCGGATATCGCACGAACGTGCGGAACGAACGAACGCTGCAATCACAGTCACACGCACGCCCGCCACGACACTCCTTAAAAACTCCGATATACCACTCATGCCCCTTATCCACTCCATCACCAGGCCTCTCCAACTCCCACGCGCACAAACCTCCACCAACGCCACATCAAGAAACGCCAACAGAACAACCCACTACGTCATACCTACATCTACATCCCGCACAATTCACCAGGTCTTCCATCCACAAGCCTCCTTCCATTCATAGACGCACGCTTCATCCTACAAAGCTAGGCTCACAATACGACGCTGTATCATCCACAAACCTCCGCAATCAACAGCTCATCCTGCAGTCATGATCTCCTCGTCCACCAACCTGATCATCCACAACCGCCATCTAATCACGCCACTCATACCAAATCGACCGCCTCATTCACACGATCCCTCATTCACACATGAATCGCGCTCATCTACACGACATTCACTGGGGTGAGGGCAGCTCCGACGCTCCTTCTACCACGCCAAAGAGCACGGCGAGCCGAGGCTCGGGGCTCAGCCCGCCCGTCTTTTGACTGCCCCCTCTCGCACCGCTCCGCACACCACACTGCTCTACTCGTTTGCTGGTCGCTCACAACCCTCCAGTCTCCTCTCCCTCGCCGACCCACTGCTCGCCCGTCCGAAAGCGACCGGCGCCGGCGTGATTAGCCCACCTGCTAGCACTCACACTCTCTCCCTCTCCCGTCCCTCGTCTCGGCACAGGGCCGTACGCAAAAGAGACACTCTTCACGCACAGAGAATCTATTAAGCCAAGAACGTTTCGCGCCATAGATTAACTCTCTCCTAACAATTTTTTTCTGGGCGCGGAAACGCAATATTGTCGTAAATCTTTTAGAAAGAGCTTGCGCGGTCCTCGCCTCTTTATTCGCGACCAGTGCGGCTCGCCCGACCGCGCCCGATGAAGCCGCCGCTCTTCTAGTTTTCCTCGCGCGCGTTTGTGTATTAATTGCTCTCCGGTAATTGACTCATACGAACGCGCGGAGGCGTCGTGTCGCGTCGCGTCGCGCGCCGCGGGGCGATTCTTCCGCGCAGACGCTCGTTGTTTGCTGGCTGATTCTGCGTAAGAAATGAGTCCCCACGTGCCGCAGACGCAGCATACTGGCGAGGCAAGGGGGATTTCATTTGCTTAAGCCGGGCCTTTTCGAGTTGTTCCTCCAGGTGGTTTGTTAACGCCTTTAGTAATTTGGCGTGTCATGGCACACTCTCAAAAGGTAGTAAATAATCCTACCCGATATTTCTTGCGTGAAGTGTTGTAGTTTTATTTGCGTTTTAGAATAGATTGTAAATAATTTATTCTGTAGTAAAATGTTTAAAAGTGAGATACGTAGGAAAACAAGAAGCCATCAGTATCGATAAACGTTTGGAGGAAAGATACGTGCATGATCTTGTGCGATGTTGTAAAGTGGCGGTACAAAAGCGGACGATTGACCAAGCTGCGGAAAATAAATCTGAGCGCAGACTTCATCGCACGTTACAATAAAATATATAATGAAACAAGAAATTGTGTTTGGAATAAAATGCCCGTGCACACCAAAATTAGGAGTGAACGTTCATATAACAACGTGAAACGCGTTAAAGTTGGTCACAATAAACACATGTGAAAACGGCGCTAGCATAGGCAGCTAAGACAGTAAAGAGATCGACGTACGAACATAGACATTCGTAATTTCTGATAACCCCGAAAAAACCAGTACTTCAATACAATGCATAATCTGTGAGGAGGAAAGACGTATCGGAATCCGTCGGTCTGAGGGTAACATTGGTTGATTGTGACTCCGGAACATACGGAGACATCCGGGTTCACCCGATCCAACGCATACAAAGAATGCAATATTTGTATACACGCCGTGCATACTTTCCCCTGAAGCTGTTAGTTGCTGAAATAATGTAATGGTTATGAAAAACTCTAATCAAAGAAAAAGAACAAGCTCAGTTGAAGGAAAAAACGGTGTCATCCGTGATATACTTACAGGCAGATAAGAGAATACCTAAAAAGGGCATCAATTCAAAAACAAAGAACATAGTAAGGAAGATGATGCAAAGTAGTAGCAAAGAGTAACTGAAGCATGGCGCCTTAAACAACGCACTGAATAAACCTCAGTTATTTTTCCAGCTGGTCAAGCAGTGCGGTTGCAGACCGTTTTTACAGAATGGAACGGGTCAACGACAACACAGCGTTTTTGCTCATCTTCGTAGATAAGAGTTACTGTTTCATCTTTAGATTTATTATTAGATACTTCTGTGTATTAAGTGATACGTTTGTTGTAAGTCCTGTTCATTTACTACGTAACAGTAGGTTCTCATCCTTTGTGTCTGAGAATACTCTAAAACTAATTTCAAATGCAAGTGTACTGATTGAGACATTAAACACCGAAGCTAGCATCTGCATGTAATTATTCTGGCATTAAATATGTTAAAATAAGATTGGGAATACAATTCAAGTGCATATAGAGCACGAAAACCGTTAAGGCACACAATAAATGAACAACAAGATCTGAATCTATTGAAGATTGACCTCTAATGTCATACCTACATCTAGCGTACCAATTAGTTTCAACACAATTAATAAAAGGATAAAGGAAAAAAAACATTTATTTATTAATCGTTTTTCCAGATCCAGCTTCAGCTGTATCCCTCAGTACGACAAAAGTTTGTTACGCTTGAAAGTGTGAATATGGATCTAGAATCGATGATTGAGAGCGTAAATGGAGAATCCAAATAACAACTATAGTTACACAGGACAAGAGCCTCAGTGCTCTCGCGCGACGGCTGCTGCGCAGATCGGTCTGCTCCACGGGACCGACATTATATTGATTTATTATTATTATATTATTATATTATATTATTATTATATTGGCCGTTGGCCATTACTTCTGACGCAACGCTACAGACGATTAACGTGTGGTAATTCTTTCCAGATATGCTTTTCACTGTAACTTGCTTCAACAAGGTTGTTGCTTGAAGTGTGAATATGAAAAAAGGAATGATGGATCGGTGAAGGGAAATCACAAAACTGACCATGTGTGGCGGACTCGGAACATGCAACCTCCTCGAACAGAGGACCGGCTTCCGCAACCGTCTGCGCCAGCGGCCAACAGTATTATTTATTATTATTGATTATATAATTATTACTATTATTACATATTATATTATCGTTATGGGCCAATTTCCACCTGCCGCTGTTTGGGCAGCGTGCGCGCGGCGGGCGTGGCGCTGGGCTATGGCGCGAGGCGTGGGGCGCGTGCCAGCGCAACGCGCAGCCGGCGCTAAGTGGAATTCTAGATTTGCGTGATCCTGCTTAACACTGTTCGCGCGAGGCCTTTCAATACTTTCGCGGCGCGCGCGCCGTTACGCGCAATAACAAGAAGAGCCATTGAAGCGGCGCTGCGCCCAAGCAACACTCGGCTCTCGCGCACTTATCTGCCCACTTCCCGCGACAGGCCCAAGCCTCTGCTCCTTAACACCAATTCTCTTTCTAGATAGCGTGTTGTACTACACTTTTGCTCGTGGCGTTTGCGTGTCTATCTGCCTCGTTTTATCCATGTGAAATAATGACTCTGGCCAGAGGCAACTTCATGAGTAGTTTTCAATATATTTTCGAAGTCTCTAAATCTTCTGTTTTTTTTTATTCCTTCCATATGTTATAGTGTGGTCGTTAGAGGGCCAAATTAAAAATAAAACAAAATACTAAGTTTTATGAAAATGAGTAAATGACACAAAGGAATCACAGTATACGATAATAAAAATATAAATATACGGGTTATTAAGGGAAGAGCGAACAATAAATAGACAAAGAAAGTGAAGTGTTTAGTAATAAATTTATACGGGACATGTGAATAATTCGCTCAATAAAATTTAGAATCAGAATAATTATAGTGGAAAACCGGGTTCAAGGAACGTGGTACATTGTCTAGGCCCGATGAGCTGACTATGCCTATAGAGGAGGTAGATAGGCAGTGAACAAAAGAGGAGATTGTCACAGAAGTACGAATATAAGCCAATACTGGGATTAATCCGCGCATTGGGGGGAAAAAAGTGAGGCTTGCGGCGTGTTTGAACTGCGCAAAGAGATCTGCAAAACGTTTGTGGCAGTCGGAGTGCCACGTATGGTGTATAAGGAGAATGCACGAATGTTGCGGTAAAAAGAAGTAAATGAAGATCGGAATTAGTATGTAGCAGCTACGAAAAATGAAATGGTAATTGTGAAGGAAAAGTTGAATAATGAAGAAGTGAAAGATAAAACATGAGCGATGGCGTCCGTCGTCTGTACATCTTGGAGGATGCTGCAAGGACTAAAGGGCGACCGGATTACCAACTTAAGTAGGCAAAGGAACAAGGGAATGAAGCAATTGAGAAATAATTATTCTGAACTGCAGGAACTAAGTGATTACCTTAAATTTTAATATTTTCATATGCTTAGATATATTTAAGGGTAACGTTGGCATGAGTGTATGTGAAAAAACAAAAAGTTGTTTGTATGTATGTAAATGGAGTATAAATGGAAAATCTGATTTCAGGAAAGATTTGGTGTCTTGTTCGGTGGCTTTTTAATGTCTCTAATGTTTGTTATATGCTTTTTTAAGTCTGAAGAGATACAGATTAGTAAAAAGTTGTTTAAGCACGTGCTATCTTTAATTTTAATAATGAAATTAAAGAATTCCCTAAGTATTCTAGGTAAGTCGTCGCTGCGATCGTATAAGAAACAGCCATGTCAACGAGAATACCGCACGAAAGAAATAATTCTGTGGTGAATATATTTGGACGAAAGTACGAAGTATTGTTCATATATTGTAATAAAATAGAGTATATAGAATATATTTTAGTTACCGTGTGGGATAGAAATATTAAAAAAGATAGCAGAGTCTAGGGATAATTAGAGAGATTAGATCGGGCATGCTCAGAAGAGGAGGCCAATGATGATATAAAAGTATGAGTAATTGTGTAGTATAATAAATCATAAGAAAACCCTGTTGTAAAAAGTTAAAACCATCAGCTCAGAATGTGACGAGATTGACACAAATAATGTTCATCATTTCTAACTTTATGTTGAAGAGAATAATACCCAACTAGATAAAATGGTGAAATATTGAAGCTTTGAACGCGATGATCTACGTATATAACGAAGAGGTAAATGAAATATGGTATATATATGAATAGCGGTATGAAAATAGTGACATTAAAAGGTAGAACATTCAAACAAATTGCATTTTGGAGCAATCTTTTTCATTTTACGGTATCTACATCTAACAAAGTCCAGGATGCTGGTATTAATACGTATCTCAGATAACGTGATCCAATGTAGGTAAAGATCTAAGATATCCTGACTCATAAATAATCTGGGGTATAAAAAAAGAAGGATTTCTGCATTGACACAAACCGGGTAATTCAGAAGTATGGAAAACAATAGCAAAGAGGAAGTTTTAGATGAAATAACATAACCGCAAACTGAAACAGGATGACATATAGTTTCGCAAAGGTCAGTTAAAAAACTAAGAGATGATAAGGAAAAAATCAGCGAACTGCAGGAGTAGCACACAATGATCACTGAAATTTGTTAGCAAAAGGGAGGTGTGATAATAAGACTGAAGGAAAGTGGTGAGATAGCATTAATTATTCGAAACCACTAATTTGGTATGGGCAGTTGAAAATAATCGGCTCTATTTGCGAGTGTTTGTGTGATGCATGCTGTTGCGCTTACGCTGCGCTGTGGTGTAGAGTTGTGTTGCTTGAGCGTGTGTGTTGCGTGAAGCGTTGTGTTTGGCGTTGTGCAAGTACGTGTTTGTTTTACAGTGTTGTGGCGTCTTATGATGAATGTGCATGTACTGGCGTTGGGTGTGTGTGTGTGTGTTGCTCGTTCTTCG
The DNA here is from genome assembly GCA_017312745.1 of Gryllus bimaculatus. NCBI lineage: Eukaryota > Metazoa > Arthropoda > Insecta > Orthoptera > Gryllidae > Gryllus > Gryllus bimaculatus. The sequence goes on along the minus strand of BOPP01000096.1, from coordinate 1,846,957 downwards.
TCGCGTTGTTTGTGCGTGTAAATTAGGTGTGCGGTTGGTGCGTGAGCATCTGCTGCGTGTGTCGTTTTGCAGTGTGTGTGTGAAGTGCAACGTGCGTGAGTGCGTGTGCGTGCGTGCAGGGGAGGGGGAGGCGCTGCGGAGCCGGCCGCCGCTTCGCTCGAAGCCCCGCAGGCTGCGTATTCTGTTGAATAAAATAATATCCTCTAATTGTTTATGTGGCGGGGCCCGGCGAGGCAGCGGTGCCTGGCCGACTAAGTAAGCTTGGGCGAATCGCGCCCAAAAAGGGGGCCGGCCGCGCCATTTCCCGGCGCCACCGGCGCCGCCGCCAGCGTCCCGCCGTCCCCGTCCTCTCCGCTGCGCTGTCTCGTCTCGTCTGCGCACATTCCCTAGCCACGCACTGACGCCCGCCCCCGCCCTCAATCTTGACCGTACTTTCGCGCGGACAAGTCCACGCACTGACCTGCCCGTCCGCTTCCGTCGGACGGGTTCGCCAACGACCCTTGCACAGTGAATTTGAACCAAAATCCCTGCGAAATTTCGCCCAGTGCTTCACTGTGCAAGGTCAGAAAGTTTCATTTAAAAAGAATATTATTGACTGCAATGAAACCATTCTCATTTAAGGGAAGGGCTCTTTGAATAAAAAAATCATTTTTACGACTTTTTTTTGTGGGAATACGTAAGCAATAAGATTACAATAGTGTGCTATGTATAATTCAAGAGAGTGCGTTGGCTAAAGCTTTTTGACCCATTGGATAATAGTGTATATATTAAATAATAATACATAGAATAGTAAGAATGTGATTAATGTATGGATGTTAGTCATGAATGAAGAAAACATATATCTTGGAATAATATAATCTGTAATTTAAATACTATTTAGTGGATTAGCTTTTGATTGGTCATACATTATTACTTAAGTAAAAAACTTTGTCCTCAACAAAAACATTATTACTTTATTGAGCAGTTTCCGTCTAGAGCGGCGCCGTATTGGCGTTGACAACAAACGTTAAAGCAACAACGCGCAGCATCCTCCGGGACTTCCAGGAAAATAGTGGAGAAACTAATTTTCTAAAAAATAAAATATTAAGAACGTCAACAGTGTTCAAAATGAAAATAATAATTTTATTTTTGACTTAAAAAATAATGAAGCCGGAAAGAGAGATCGAAGGTGTGAAATTAGTCTTGAAAAAAGACAAATCGTGGTGCATAGGAAAAGACTTCTACTTCAGCTTCAGGCCATGACCGCTCCCACATCTCGTCAGAGGTCTGAGATCTGGGGTAAGGGCCATATGAGGGTAGTGGTGATCAACATAAGTCTCTCAGCGTGAGGATTGGCAAGACGGGAACAATGTAACGATAAAGGAAGCTTCTATCCGCGACCATTTTTTCCAAGGAAATTGGGTCAGTGCGCCGGAAGATGACAGGGGAAAACCAATAATTATAGCAGACTGATGCTGTTTTCATACCCGAAGCGGCCAATTCTCGTACAGGGAACGCATAGGTATCCTGGCGAGGAAGAACAGCGACTTTTCAGTCACTGGATACTCTCGAGCTGTAGAAAGTTCCCCATCTTTTGTCTTTTGACGCTCGTCGTGTATACGCGTTGGTAATTCAAGAATTATAATAGTAGTGTTACAATATAAAGAAGGTCAAAATAACAAGTAATGGACACGACATTTCTAGGAAACAGAAAGAAAAAATGTGATGGTCAATCATTATGGAACTCTTTGGCATAAAGGAAAAAAAAAAAATAAAAAATAAACTTTACTGGGGGGATTAAAAAGAGAAAAAAACCAAGCATATTTTTTAAAGGAATTCTTTACACTCCGTTCCAAGAAGAAAGAACAAGAAGAAGAATACATTCATGTAACTACTATATTTATTTTCTCGATGCATATTTTTTATTTTGAGGTTACATGCATATGATGTTACTGTAATAAAGTATAATTAAAAAGTTATACTCTTCCATTTTTTTCTATGAAGAAGTAAAACTGGAAGATTCTCCTGGATTTGGTGTTTCTAAATATTCACTCATGAGTGTTATTAAAAAATAATTTGAAAATTGGGTTAATTTATCATATATGAAATATTATTTTCAAAAAGATAATAAATATTGATAATCGGATATTATGGGAAAATGTGTAAAGGTGGGAGAGCAAAGTTTATTAACATTTTTCTGGCAGTCGGGATACGTGAAATATCTACATTGGCAAGTCATTTGGATTCCAGTACTGGAGTTTGGTTAATCCATTTCTATTTTTATTTCAAAATTCAACAGTGAGGGTTTTGGAGAATCGGTAAGGATTATCCTTTTATGAACAAAAACAAGTAACATTAAAAAGGCTTTCATTCCCCTTTGCATTGGTCTATATAGCAGACGGATTTTGACATCCGTAGTCTGTTTAAGGGAATTTTCGAAACAGCGGAAAAATCCATAGCATCCTAACTAAATTAGAATTTTGATTTGTAAATAAAATATTTGGATTCTCTTTATTACAATGGTATATCCTGATGGGTTCAAAGTATTTCAACTGTCAGACTTGTATAAGTACAAATTTGTATTAATTTTTATTATACGGCAAGTTAGTATACGTATTATATATTGTGAAGAGACATCATGGTAACTAAACAAATCTTAGTGTCGGTGTCCCAGTTTTCGGTTGAATTTTTAGTGCGTATATTGTAAACGCAACTAAAGCAAATATTTATAGACCGCTGCCCTTTCTGAGTTTGCGTCGCTTGACGTCTGCTGTGTCGAGAACTGGCGAACACTGTCCTGATAGTATGCGAACAGAAGGAGATAGAGACGGAATAATATAATCAAAAATTTTGCATTTTTTCAATCAAAATCCACACCACCATTGTAATTATTTTCGGATTTTTCTGCAAACTCTCGGTGTGTAATAAAATATGATATATTTCACCACGGGCTGTAATGCATGTTAATTTCAATTTCGATTCTACGCGCAACGAAAATATGAAATAGAGAAATGATATTTCTTGTAACAGTTACAATTCCTTTCCAAAAATTACTTAATCGTAAATCCAAGTAATGACGCATTTTACCAAACAATTTTTTTTTTCATGATGCGAATTTTTCTTTCTTCTACCTCATTTTTGGGGTCTATTTCCACCTCGGCGGTGCGCCCCCCGCGCGCCGCCTCACTCACTCCCGCCCCGTTTCGCCAATACGGCTTGTAGGCGGTCGATCTGGCGCCGTCTGCAGGTGCCTTCTCGGGCATTGCGGACCGCAGTGGCCTAGTCCAGGCGCGGATGCAGCCACCCGTACGCGCTTTTAAGCCCGTATTTAACGCGCATATTGTGGCGGGTTTTCCTCTTCAGCCTGAAACAGTTGGGGAATAGATAATTTGGTTGAAAGCTGTTATGAAATATGCTGTCGAATACATAAAATTATTGGACAAGTTAGTGACTGCTAGTGACTAGCCGCAAAAGATAATTTTTGGCATGCTGCAATTTTCGACTGTTAAGACGTTGTTATTGTAATATAGTTTTATTAGGAGGAAAAATAAAATTGTCCTAACTACGTTAAGAAGATGAAGCCTTGATGTAAAAATGTTAGAAGTATCTATATTTAAATTACGGCTACCTACATAATATCTGAACTAAAAGTACGAAGTGACTAAATTCAATTACCTAATTCAAGTGAGAAGTGCTTAGGATGAGACAAAAATAAAATAAATAATTCATGGTTCAATGTGTGATAACTAATGAGCAAAATTTTCATGATTGTTGGACGGCGGCGTAACAATCTCACATGAATTTAGAAGAGTAAAATAGTGTTATTTAATAAAGTAATAGATTAATTGCTTACTAGACCATTAACATTGGCAATAACTTTTAAATAAATCGGAAAAGGAAACAACTAATTTTTGTAGAATAAAAATTATTGGCACTTTACTACAAGGCTGAAATTCTTTTATCCCACTATGTTAAAGTCATGGATTGTGAGTACTATGGAGTTGACAACAAGCAATATGCATCGTGTTTGAATTAACTTAAATAAAAAATAATTATAATAATATAATATTTGTAACTGATAATTAAGTTGGTCGTTAGTGAAGGGAGATCTCATTACATTAAGAGTAGTTTTTTGTACAATACTATAAAACGAGGAATGAGCTATTAAACAAAAGAAGTTTATTGATTAACACTTGCATCTATTCTCCTCAACAGAAATCAAAAGTTACTAGTTCTTGCATAGAATTTAAATATAATGCCATTGAATTTTCATTTCAAAGAAAAGTTCTCAAAAGAAAAACGTGTGCAAGGAAAAATTTGGAAAACAAACAGGTTTTTCCGAACCAAAATCAGTTCCATACTCGAAGCACGAAATGCCCTATTGTACACAGGGTAAGAAGCTTTTGACAAAAGAGATTAAAAAGCAGGGAAACATTTTTGTCAAAAACGCCCTGAGTGCCTGAGAGCGGTATCACTGTTGGCACTCGATGTTCGAAAAAGTCGTTCTCTGCAACGTGAACTGCACTGCCGTCGACCAGCGCATCACTACGTCTACTCCAGCCGCATTCGCCTTCGTTCTTGGCCAAGGCCTCTGCCGCTCTGCCGACGCAATCTACGGCTCTAGAAGGCTATTCCCACAGTTGCCTCTCGCCGTCGCCCAACGCGACCACTTGTCGTCGCTTATTCATCACCGTTACCCGTATTTCATATGCCGCGTCCATGCTACCAACACGCTACTCTGGCGTGCCTTACAAATTACATCACCTTCCCTAACGCTCCATCCTCGCCGAATGCTGTCTGTTTCCGTGCCACCTCGCCGATTACCATGGCGCGTCTCCCAACAGCCTCCATGCGCTCATTTTACCGTCGCAAACCCTTCATCTCCCACAGACTCTTCTCCCACTCGTGTTCCCGTCCTGCCCTCCACCCCCAATTCGCCGCCACCCTAACACACCACGGCCTCACCGCCCTGTCCAACGCGCTGCGCTCTCTGTCTCCACTGCTAGTCATGATATTTATCGGCTCCGTCAGCTTCCGACGCTAGTCCACCGACCACGCTTCTTTCACTCCATGTCCCACTCCCTACCCCTCCTTCCTGCTCCCGCGGACACATCTCCACAACGATCACCACTGCCTGTGTTTCCGAAGACTGCCTTTTGCTGCCGTCGTCGCCGAACTGAGATCCACAGAGGTTCTCAGGGACAGGGCCGTAGCGTGATCTTCAACGCAGTGGAACTGCGGGTGGTGTGGTGGTGGTGAAGCGATGGAGGTATGGTGGGTTGTGGCGGTGGGAGGACGGGAATAACGGGGTGGGAGCTGGGGGGTGACTGTAACGGGGTAATGCGATGTCATACGCGATGGGGTGTGGTAGGGTGGGGCCGGGTGAGGGCTGGGCGGGGGCAGAAGAAGGTTGGGAGGCGGGGATTGGGAATGGGGATGGGGGAGGAGAGGTTGACGGTGATAATGGTGGTGGCATGCGAGGGTGGAGGCAGTGGCGGGTGGCTCGATAGGGGGGCGATGCGGATAGCGGGGGGTTTGGGGGGAATGTGACGGTGGCGGGCGGACGATGCGGGGGTGGTGGCGACGCCGGGGGGATCGATGGCGTTGAGTAGTAGAGTTGCGAGGTGCGGGGACGAGGGAGTGAGAGTGGTATGGTAAGTAGCATGGCGAAAGTGGATGGTCAGTGGCGAGGCCAGCAGCGGGGTCAGAGTAAGGGATAGCGGTGGGGGGAGGTGACGTGGCAGTGACGGAAGCGGAGGCCGGTCGCTGGAGGCAGTGGCAGAGGCGGGGCAGGTGCTTGGGTGGACGAGGGACGCGGAACAACAGAGAGACGCGTGTATCAAACCACACAAATGGGTTGCCTTTGAGAATAAGAGTCCCATTCTAGTAAATATATAGTCGAATTAGCGCGAGTCGGGGGCTGGCAGTGGCTGCGAGAGATGTGAGAATGCGGAAAACTCGCTTCCCACTCCGTCCGTCTCTGGTTAGAGGGATGAGATAGGTGTCGCGAGATCTTAATGGAGTGTGAGAATGGTGCTTTGTTCACGAAAATTAGCTTTCATTTGACGCTAACCTAATTTAACGTCCAGTAAAAAGGTTTAATCGAAGAGTCTCGGCGATACATTCCAATAGTGGATTCCATAATCGGGAAAAGTAAGACTTGTTGCAAGTAATAAGTAGATAAATGTAAAAAGAAATCCAGGTGAAGGAAGTATTGAGGGAAAATTAAAGTTTTGATGAGACGTGCGGGGACTACTCGTACTTTTTCAGAGAGAAGGTATATATCCCAAATGAAATCAAATAATTTTGAAGTGAGAAAGTAGTAACGTCTCAATTAAGATATATTAATTCAACAAATTTCTAAATTATGGTGAAAAAAAACTAGCAATTTTCGCCTACGATTGAAATGTGAAATGGATATGCCGTGGATATTATTAATTGAAATGTAACATTTCAATTTATCATATAAGCAATTTTAAGATATTTTCAAATGCGCGTTGGCTAGTAGATAATGTTTATAGTGTTTGTTCCTGCTAATGATGCCGTGTGTAATAAAAATCTCATGCTCTGTTTAAAAGCCTCGAAAATAAAGTGATATTCCCATCGTAAGACTTATATTGTTTCAAAGCTTGGGAGAGGAAAAATAAAACAAAGAGCATCAAACTGAAAATACATTAAAACTGATCTAAAAGTGTAAGACATGAAAACGTGATGCTATCGCGATTACACAAAAGCTTTTGAAAATATTTTAGCAATTACAGGTTCAAAGCAGTTCACAGAGAGGTACAAAAATGTAAAAGAAATGAATTTCAACTTCTTTTGATAGTAAATAGTTCAGATACACGAAACTGGTGTGTTTGTTATCATGAATGATTTCTATATTGTCAGAGAAAATATAAATACTACTATGATCTCAATTCAAAACTCATGAGAGGCAAAAAATTCGTATTTTTTTTCAACGTTCATTTTTTTATGAATATTCTGCCTGAGAGTAACTATTTAATTGTAAAGAAACTACAATAGTATAGTCACTGAGGTGCTTCGAAGTTCCTTTACAATGGCATGTGATATAGTCTGATAAGCTTGTGATTTTTCCACATAGACAGTGTCAAAATCTTTTGTAAAAATTGGTATTCCGACATAACCAAGTACTAAGGTACGATATTATCAGTAGTGCGGTGCAGTAATAGCTTAAGAAACGCTGTACATCCGAATTATCGCGCGTTTGAAGCAGTCGCCCAAATAAATATCTCACCGGTCACAAACTGAAATCAATTATTCACTCGCAACCAATCCAACAATAAACACGACACATTCAAAATTCTCAAAATATTGTCACTATCTCCATTTTCAATCTTAGCGTCGTATGATCAACAAAGCTTCACATGGAAGTTCTGAGATAAATCTCAAACACTTCCGAATAACCACGTTCAATTGAGGAAGAAATCTTTGAATGCAGAACTGTCGTTATCTAAGATTTTTGTTCAAAAAGTCGGAGAGTACACTGTAGTTACATATATGATATTGTTTTGAATGATTAGTGGAGTAATTTAATTCATTTTGAACCATCCGTTGAGTCACTATTTTAGAATCATTTCAAATATTTCAACTATGTTCTAGAAGATATAAGAAATAGTATTTCTGATATCAAGAAAATTGCGTCATATTCTTGGGGTAATCCAGGTGCATGTATAAATAAATCTGAGAAATTCTCCAACAGAACATCCATCATATATAATAAGATCTTGGGATTCCCCGCTTTCAACATTCCTTAAATCCGAGGAAAAGTTTTCTATTTTACGGCTGCAGTTTTGTTGTTGGTTTTTTTGTATTACTGGTATTAGTTAAACTTTTTTTTGCGAAACTAACTACGGATGCAGTAAGAAAAAATGAGAAGGGAAGGATCACGAGGTTCGTGAGCCGTTGTTTTAAATCTAACTTCGATAAGCCCTGCAATTGAAATGGATTCGATGAATTGCATTACAAAAAACACAATAATCAGCAGCCCTGGGCACAATTCTCAATCAGGCCAAGAGTCTTCGTCATATATATGAGAATTTATTCCAAATCCTGGTAAATTAAAAATATAAACTCTGTGACCAAAAAGAAGTTGAAAGCATCATAGATCGACATGAAAATTATAAAACACAAGCACATGGTGCTGCTGCCTCTCCATCGCGTATAATTTAGTTTAACTTCTGTCATAACACTAATACATTATTTTTGTGGATATAACTCTTCGAATAAAATGAAACATTATCGTTTTCTGATACATATTACGAATAAATGCTGTGTGTTTTCCCTGAGGCGTGGTTCATTGCGAACTATTTTGCTTTGTGGTTAAAATCTGCTGTCCCTAAGCGAACTCGATATATATTGATTCTATTAATAAAGGAATCATAAAAGAAATAATACTTCAGCCAACAAACCTAAAGACCAAATATTATGAATTAAATGTATATGATGGACTTTAATGTCAGCATTTAAATCAAGTGCAGGCAAAACAATCAATAAATACTTTGCGATCCAAAAAAGAGAACAGGAGGGAGTCCTTCTGTAAATCAAAGAATACCTAAAGACGCAACTCAGGTTGTTCGTACTATATCCTAAACGGTGAAGACATTATTTAATTGCAATTTATAGACTGAAAGGATCCTTATTATACTTCTATCTCTGAAATTAATATTCCGACACATTAAATCAGTGGAAACTTCTGGAGCTGGAGAAATCAGCGTCGGTGCAATTCTCCCAGCGGGTCAATCCTTCCGCGATTCAGACCGGGGTAAACTCATTGGTGCTCTGAGGCGCTTAGTGAACGTGAGTGCTGGCCCGCCACGCGATACATTGTACTCACTCGACTAATCTGCAACGTGATTGAGCATTAACAGTCTGGCCTTTGAAGAAGACGTTCACGGATAAGTCTCGCCCTCTATTATACTAGATGTAATCCGGTAGTCACTAAGTGAAAAGAAATGGTAATTAACGTTGTACACTGTGAGTATAGAAAGGAAGGTAGCCTAATATGGAGAGGAACTAAAATCGAACAAGTTACGCTCTATAATAAAGCTGCAACAGAACATCTATGCAACTACTACTCTTCACATGCATACAAGTGGAGTTGAGTCAGATTCGACGCCAAGAAGCGTATCAGTTAAAATTATTTTTGTCTTTTCGTGATTGTAAATATTCTGCAATATCTTCTGATACGTTCTAAATCAATTTTTACAAGCATTTTTATCAATATTTATATTTAATACATTAGGGAAGAACATTAGTTTTAAATAGAATAATCTAGTTGTTTGATCAAGCGTGTTACTAATGTAAGTTATGAATTATCAAAATAAAATAGCGTAAGAACTTTCCATATAGAATTACTTGAGGGTTATTCTAAGATATTCTAGATGTAAAATTTTAGGGTGTTATAAATTAATTATTTTTTATAAATATGAAGACAGAGGTGGATTAATCATTTATGAGCTCATTCAGATTTTACTTTCCCTCGAAAGTTAAATATGTTTTTAACATCCTTTAAGAGTATTAACTAGTTTATCAAATTGACGACTTTGAGTAGAGTTTATGTTGAAGTCACGGCCCCCCCCCAAAACCCCTCTTTTTTTTTTTTTTATGAAATTCCTTGGATTTCCCTTTCTTTGATACAAAAGAAAAAGTGTTTTTTAGCAAGGAATAAACTCTTATGAATCTACTAGTATTATTTTTTATTGCTTTCTTTACTTCTGCCTATCCGTATATTAGGAAAGCCATTTTTGCAAAACAGATACAGTGTTAATTTTACAATAAATTAACAAAAATATATAAAATGTGGACTCAGTCGTTCCAAGCTCTGTGAGCTAACGTTACAAGAATATTATCTAGTGTAGGTAACTTTAAGATAGGGAAAATGTTGTGAAAAAATTAAAGTAATTTTACTGGAATAAAAAAAAAGCATCCTATATTCGTCCAATTTCCACCTACAAGTGAAATCAGGAGTATAATTCAACATCACAATCCTCTCATATTTTAAAGAAATAATAATAATAAAAATAACTAAATCTGTACCGTTCTGAAACAGATGCAAGAAGAAGAAATACTTTCCTGGTAATTTCGGATTTTTTCTCGTCTAATTGCACCGTCATTTCCAACCACTGCATCTTAACTGAAGACGGGGCCAAGGAGAAAAGCGCTGATATACATCAGTAGTCTTTAGTTCTTATCCATTCCCGCATTATACAAATTGGATTTCTGCAGAGATTCTTCTACCAGCAAAAAGCGGAACTCATCTCTGATTCTCTATTCAACAAAGAGTACACAGGTTAATGATTTTCTACAGAATATTCGACATTCATTATGCAGCAACGAACACTCTAATGACAATGTCATAAACTAAGAGATACAGATATTCATATCTGGACATTACATTCACGATTCATCAAAATCTGAAATTTCTAATATTGTTAATTAAATCACTGTATTGCGTATTTCGATGGGGCTTTGAATTGAACAAATTTTGATTTAGCATAAAATACATAATTTTGACGTAGATGTTCATGGACCGTGACAAAGAATTTTAGTTAATTTTTATCGGCGATTTCGATTTTGCGACAAAATGTAAACTTAATCGATAATTTTCTGTGAAATTTGACTCTATAGGAATAAATTAAAGAGAAGTTTCCTTCAATTCAGAACAGCTTTGAATTCATTAAAGTTATATCAGCGATTGTCGAGTGATGATTCGTAATTTCGGCATTACGTCAATTGGTAAGGTACGTTTATATTATAGAGTGCTTTTTTTATCGCGGGAGGTGGCGATGACCTACTTCTGTGTGTCGAATTCCGGTGCCCGACATACACAATGTATTCGTCACCGAATGTATTCCAGCCCTAAGCTATGTAAGCTATGTCGAAAGGTCCCTACCACCATCGGAGTTAGAAATGACTCCTAGGACCTACGGTCCTGGCCGCAACTGAGGTGCATCTGTTGGTGCCTGAGCTACTTGGCCAGTTTTATTATCAGCGAAAAACATATATGATGAATTATCAAAGGATTTTTATATGAAGACTCATATTGCAGTACTCCAATAGCACCCGACAAAATTAGTTTTTTGTAATATCTATAAGGGTGTGAAGAATTCAAAACGTGCCTCGATTGAAAAACTAGTGGCGCTGCAAACGGACCATATTTCTCGCATTGTTTCTAAATCCTCATTTTTTTAATTCAGTGTTAATCCAACGAAAATTAGACTGCGTCATTATTTAAATGCTTTTCGTATCCTATCTACAAATAATTTAAACAAAAAAGTAGGGGTTTCAGAAAAATGTTTATTTTATAAATTGCGTAAGTAAATTTTTTTCTAAATTTTTTCCCTAAAATATGTGTAAAATGACAGTTTAACGATTTTGTTTTTAGGCAAAAATTATAAAATGTTCTTGAGGTAGATGCTGACACACTTAAAGCTTTTGAATTTTAAAAAAATCTAGGGATTTCACCGAAAAATTGAGAGCTGCAATATTCTCTTAAATATCCTTTACGCTTAATACTAGACCCAAGTTAATCCAAGAAAATTTTGAAGCAATTTTTTGAGAAAATTTATTGAACAAGATTGTTTGGTCATGCATATAAATAGCTCTTCCAGAAGTAAAAATATCGGCTTTCAACCTCACAAACGATTCTCGGTGTTCATTTAAACATCCGATGATATCAATTTTTAAATAATCGGATGAAACGATTTAGGCACTAGCTTTGATTGAGATGGACGGAGGGACGGACAGACGACGATTTGTAGTCTAGTTAGATTGTTTTCGAATTTCAAGTATCTGTAAGATATGTGGAACTTTGAATTCACAGCGTAAAGGAAGGAAATACTATAATAGGTGACAGATTTTGTCCATTTTTTTGTTACTTAGGGCCGGTAATAGAGTTTTTTCTGTCAAAAATTTCGTTTCCGAGCCGCGATTACAATTCTTCGTTCTTCTACGACCGTAAGGGGAGAAAGTAAAGCAAAATGAAGTTTTCATTTCACTCAATACTCAAATACGCCAGCCGTTCGAATTGCCTTAAGATCGCACGTGCAGGTATTCTGAGCGTGTCCCGATATGGCGGCGTTCTTAGACGTGCCGCTCCCGGCTGTGTTTCAGACTCCGGCCATAAACGGGACGCGCGTCTCGTGTGCATTCGCTCATTTAGCTGCCTCCTCAGGGCTCCGAGCGCGGTATCAGTCGTTGCGGGGTTCGTGAGCGCCGAAATGAGTGCTCACGTTCGAACATCCAATGTGGCGTGGTAAATACAAAACGTAATGATTTTGTATGAGATACGTTGAAGGTTCGTTGACAGTTTCTTGCTATGAAGTGATTTCTACAGGACTATATCTGCTGGGGAGTCTTTTGTTATTTTTTGTTTTATTAATGGTATTTATCAAGATAGTGGATAATTTGATAGAAGATACCACATGTATCTAAGAAATTTGATTACAAGATGAGTTTGACAGTTCTGAGTTCTTGTTGATATACATGCAAGTTTCCAAACATCTCCATATGAAATAGTATTATGCTAGATTCTATATTTAATCGGCATACCTTTAAATTAATATTTTTTTATTTATAATCTGCTCGCGAATGATTTTGAAACAGTTATTCATGTAATGGGCACCAAATGGGATTGAATATTATAAATATTTTGTTTACGGAGTAAAAAAATTTCCTTATAATGAAAGTATTATTATAGGTCATGGTTCAAAAGAACACAAATAATGTATTTCAAAAAGCATTAGGTAGAAAAATGAGAAAGACTAGAAATTTTTTGTTTGTCTCCTGGGATCTCTTGTTCCTTTTCGCACGCTGAAACGGCAATTTAATTCTAGTTTTCTAACCCATTCTCCCTACTTTCCTTTTCTCTCCTTCTCCTTGCGCTGTCAGTCTCCCACCGCGGTAACAAAACTTTCCAAATTATTCAATTCCACGCGATCTGGAGGGGTGACGCCGGCAAGCGGTGAGGGGTGGCGGGCGGGGCGATTTTTTCCTTTAAATCCTCAGGGCCGCTTAGATCTTTCGTCGGTGCGCGGAGCGTCGTTAGGGGTGGCAGCGGTCGTGGGGCGGTGACGGTGATGGGTGGTGGCATACGGTGGGAGGGCGGAGACAGAGGTGGGGCGGTGGCTCCCATGGTGGCGGCGTGGTGGCTGTGACGGCGGTTGGGCGCGGAGCGCGGTGGTGAGGCCGTGCGGTGTCAGAGAACGGTGGAGGAGGGCGAAGGATGAGGGGGAGATGGAGTGTAGGTGGAGGGGAGATGAAGGGGGGCGGTAGGGGGCCACTGCGGGAGCAGAAGCGGGACGAGGGTCAGGGGCGGGAGAGAGGCAGTGGCGGCGGCGGTCGCAGGCGGGGGCGGGGTGGCGGCGACGGCGACGGCGTTTGGCATGTGGCGGCAATGGTGGCAAGCTGTGGTATGCCCACAAGAAGATGAGAGGTGGCGATGACTGAGACTGCCGACAGGTAGAGGAGGTGCGCTCGATACATATCATGCCGCCGCCTCCGCAGTGGGAACGAAACGCATACAAAGCACACTTTCGTGATTGTCAATGACGAGTTGAAGTGGGGTACGCTTATCGTAGTATCCTCTATGGAAACGATGCAAATTCCAGACCAATCTATCAATATTACAGATTCGGACAGAATACGGGGGGTTTTTCTATTAACCGCATTACGATTTTAAATCTCGATCAAAGTAACTTTAAAGTTAATGTTCAAAATCGGTTCCATTACGATTTAAATCCACTGATTGTGAGTAATTTGTGGGGACATTCGTGTTCATGAAAGTTCTCTGGTTCTCTGCTGTTTACCCTAGTCCCTTACCTCAACTGCATTATCATGCAAATTTATATATATTATTCACACATCACCTCTCAATATAATACATTCAATTTCAGTATTCCGTAAAGGCTAAATATTGGAATGACCATTGAGATAAAGAATTTGTGATTCCGGTAATTTTCAAACCGTCGATCAACTAATCAACATATTCCTAATTAACGCTCGTGACTCAGAGCGAGTTGGTGGTTTTTAACCAAAGGGATCCGAGTTGATTCCCGGACAATCTCATGTGAAATTTGGTCGCGACAAAATTAGTTATGCCTGATTTATAGGGCTAGTCAACACCTGTGAAGTGTGTACCTAAAACGCTATCCCCTGTCTAATTTCTTTTTCATTTTGGCGCTGAGTTGTGACGCAGGAGCGCAATGTAAATTTTTAAAAATGCTTAATGTAATTAATAACGCAATATAAAATTCATAAAGCGACGCTTATAACGTGTCGTAGCGACTTTCAGTGTCGTTGCTAGAAGGGCCCTAATTTCCACCCGATGATGGCAATTTGAAAAAGTAAGTGAGTTAAAGGGGGTTATTGAATAGAAGTAAATGTGTTACAGAACCCTAAACTTTGGCTTAGTAACTGTATTAGGATGTCACGCAACCAAGAAACTCACAGAGACCAGGAGAGGAATAAATATCATTAAATTAATATTCTCGTGTTTTGAAATGGCCTGCTAAAGTTAAGGCAAACGAACGTCCGAATGGAAAAGTCAATAGTTTTGTATTTTCACCCAAAAAGACCGATTATAAAGAGTGTGTTATATTCTGCTGGTTGGCTGGGTTTAGTAGAGCTAACTGCAACGACTGCGATCTTTGGCGTGGATTCCGCGCTATCAGTATCAGGTGAATGTTGGAGCAAGTGCCTAAGAAATGATCATAAGTGCAAGCATCTTCTCTTTTCATGCTGACTCTCGTTCTCTCCACACACATCTCACACACCCAGCCTACACAGCACCATCACACAACACCCCACACACACACCACATAAACAAAGACTACTTCATTGAAAGTACAGTCAAGTAGTTTTAGCTTGTACGAACTGGTAGTGGATTCTGCTGTTGAACATGCAGGGGTATCATTCGACTGTGATCCAAGGCGGGATAGTCCAGTCATTAAGTGAAGATATGCCTTATGAAAACACATGTATTCTAGAGGCGTGGGTAAGATTTAATAACCAAGCAA
>BOPP01000096.1:1804443-1831918 GCA_017312745.1 Gryllus bimaculatus | reverse complement strand
GTGGAAAATGTGAGAGCGAGTCGCGTGCTGCAAACAAAGCGGGTCATTCTACGGGTTCCTAAGACCACGAGCTGAAGCTCTGGTGGAAGGAACAGGGACCAAACGGACAAAACTCAGGAACCCGCCACACCTGCAATATTTACCTACTCCATGCAAGCGCCGGTTGCACGCAAAACATACTCGCGTAACGTATGTTTTTCATTTATGTATTCGAGGAAATGAAGACAATTCCTTAAAGGAAATACCTACTGTAAGCAGTAAAGCTTTATTACATTTGGACGATATGCGATGATTTTAAACTATCAATAGATTCAATAAGGCTATATAAGCATACCTCAATTTCTACCTGAAATAGACTGCAAAGAAGGGTTGAAATAGTATTGATGTTCATGTAAAATACTGTAACATTTTTAAATCAGATATAAAAAAATAATTTATCGCTGCATCTATGTCCGATCCCCTAAAGTTCACAAGGACATATAGCAAAGTGAAATAAAATGTGAATATGAAACGCGAAAAAATGAACCTCACAAATTCCGAAGCGAAACAAATTCCAATAGTTCCTAGAGCAAACTATGCAAATATTTAAAAAGCAACCATCTTTCTCTGAAAGTTGACCCTAGAAGACTATATATAATCTCGAATTAGGCATGAAGAAATATATTCTTTTTTGTTGACATAATAACGAAATGTTAAATCAGGAATACCTACTTGTTGATTTAATATCACGTACATTAAATAATTAATATAGTAATTACATGAGAATAAAAAAAAAAATTAATCATTAAAAATAAAGAAAACAAGTTTCATTTGAATTCATCTGAATTGATAATATAAAGGAATTTAGACCCTTTTATTGGTAGAACCTTAGTAAGCAGTGAAAGTTCTCGCGGTACTACAGGCCAAGCCGACGTTGGACAAATTGTTGCGCATGACATTGCCACACGTCCAATATTATGTTTTGTTGTCGTTTGTTTGACCAGTCGTCGCAATGATATCGCTTTCTCACAGGACTCAATGACCTCTCAAAACAACCGAACTGGAGAGATAAAGACGTCCTCATTCCGGAAACCTGTTGCTGCTCTATCTACCCAACACCAGCGTTATTTTCGGATCCGCATCTAAAAGCACCGTTGCTCTTCAATTTAGGAGGACATAGAATGATGTGACGAGTAACATCCACAGAGAGAAAATCTAAATGAAAGGAACAGAGCTGAAGCTCTCACATTTCAAATAGAAGAAGCGAGTAAAAAGAATTATAATGTCGTTGAGGTTAATTTCGATTTGGTAGATTTATGACGATGTTTGTCGCAAAAAATGTAATTTTTTGGAAACTTATATGGATTTGTGCATAAATATTGCATTATTTAATGATATTAGTAAATAATACTTTTTACGATCTATGATTTGGAAGAAATGACAGAAGATGGAGTCGACCTCCACAGTACATCGAATCTGACGGTTCTTTTCGATAATATTCGATTTAGATGACTAATATTACACACTAATATACTTAATTATGACGTTAATATCATTTCTCTCTAATCCATGTATATTTTTCATCTTAGATAAGCAAAGCTATTTCGTGTTTGTGGGTTTAATTTTTGTCCACTGAGCAATTTGTTTATAATCTTCACGAATTTTAAGAAGTGTATGTGTGAAATATTTAACATTTTTCAGAAGTATTTCAAGATAAATGTCTCAAAATACATTAAAATTATAATACTATTTTATTAAAATCTTCAGGAGTGAATACACAAGTTTTTAGTTCATAATGGATTAAAAACGACTTCAAAAAATCGCCACTAAATCAGCCCTCTAGATTCAATGGCCCCGAAGCAATAAACCATTACATTGTTAATAGAAAAAGAGAACTATACCTTCAAAATAACGTTAAATAGAAACAAAGCATTCCAGTTTGTCTCTGATGCAATGGATTGTATTCGGAATTTGGTGCACACAGCATAGAGTTGCTTCAAAAACAATACGAAGAGTAGTTAAAATTGGCTTTGACTATATGATTAATTCTTCAGATTGAAGTGATTATTGAGGCTCTAATTATTCAACGCGAGAGAAGGACTATTCGAACCCAAAACAGCAGTGTCCGAAAACGTCCGGCCCTCGAGCGAAAACAAACGCCACTGCGCGCACGCCTATCGCTCCGGAAAAATCGACCCACGGCGCGGAAGAGCACATGCTCTTTATTTCCGCCGATTGTGCCGCAGGGGTTAATCTCCGTCAGTGCTCCACTCAACCCACACATTCACCCACCCGTCCACCCTCCCATCCACTCTCCCGTTCCGCCCATCCGTCTACCCTTCCTCGAGCCATTTGCTCGCACTCCCCCGTTCGCGCCAACCGTCCACCCACCCGATCCACCCACCGCGTCTCCCCACCAGCCGCCTACCCGTTCCGCCCACCCTTCGCACCCACCCTTCTCCACCCATCCATTCCAAACTCTATCACCACCAGTCACATACCCACCCGTTCTCCCACCCGACTCACCCCTCGTCTACCCACCCGTCACCAGCCACCGCCGTTGCTCGCCCTCGCCACCAGCGTGCGCGGCCGCTCCGCGGCAAGCAGAGTCAATTGATCCCGCCAGCAATGAACAACCAAATTACTCAGCGCTGCCGTAAACGAACGGGGAGCACAACAGGTTTAAACAATCACCAATTAGCATTTGTTAGAAGAGTGGAAAACATGCACGCGAAAGCTTTGCGCAAATTGTATTGCTGCGGACATTCGTTGGAATTTACATTTCTCTATGGCACTTGGCGAAGCGATGCTGTGGTGTGGGCGGGCCGAGTCGTCGGTACACAACGCGCGCTGACAGGAGTCAGAACGGTCATTAGAATCACACATCCGACCGCATAATGAACTGCTCTTGACATATTGGAAGCCAGTGACTATCATCTTTAATATTACAGCCTCGTTTTCGAAATTAGAATGTTGTGCATTGTGAAAAAAAATTAAATCAACTTCTGAAACATCGAGTTCCAAGGAACGTTATTTTCTCACCAAGCATAATTTGAATTGGTTGTTTGAAAAACGATATACATCCGATCAATGCGAACATGAGTTGCTCCCATTTGATTCAGAATAGCTTTTACCTTTGATATACATTAGTAACACTCTCGTAACATACCCAAAAAATTTTATTCGTTGCGCTTTTTCATTCAAGCTTTACCCCTTTTTGTATTTGAGTGGCACTATTCGGCATAAATCTACGTATTGTGTTTTAAAACCTTCTTGACACTGTGAAGACAATTCGGAAATAGCGATTGCATTTTGAACACCCGATCGAGCACCTTTTCAAACTTGCCAGGCCTTGGCGCGCATCACCATGGCCAATAAAAATCCTTTCAATGGACTGGCCTGC
The DNA here is from genome assembly GCA_017312745.1 of Gryllus bimaculatus. Classification (NCBI taxonomy): domain Eukaryota; kingdom Metazoa; phylum Arthropoda; class Insecta; order Orthoptera; family Gryllidae; genus Gryllus; species Gryllus bimaculatus. Next base: position 1,828,536 of record BOPP01000096.1, on the reverse strand, counting down.
ACAGAGCCTTGACTTGCAATCCTAATCGAACGTCTTTGAGTTTTGGTACCCAACTTCGGCAGACATGACTGACATCGATACCTCTCCTCAGATTGCACTACCCGTTAAAGAATGAGGCAGCCATTTCCCAAAAATGCTCATCCAGCACCTATTTCAAGTTTGTCTGCGGATGGAAGTTTAGCAAGAGCACGGTGGGTCAAACCTTAATTGAATCCCTAAGCTTTACCATGGGACCGCAAACTAGTAAGTCCATTTCATCACTTTTTGGATACTTTTGAGTCACATCAGTTTATGTGGAAACACCCTGGCGATTCTGCGTTAATTTTATCTAAAAAAACACGGTTAAACTATTTAGTTTAAGTTTTAATAAAGACTTAGAATGTGCATACTGAAAACAATGTGTGGAAACAAAGAGCTATAAATGTTGCATTATCATAGTAATACCACCAGTACTTAGGAAATTCGTCCGATAAATTCCCTTACTCGCAAAGCGAGGAGGAGCTTTATCTAAGATTTATAAGTGGAGAGTACATAATAGAACTATCTACGAGAAAATATGTCCAGCAGAGTTCCCAAAAATGTGTCAAATATTAAAAATAACTAAACTATGTTAAAATCAAAATAGTATATATATACATACAATACATCGAGTGTATATTATCCACTTCCTTAAGATAGATTCACTACTAGATGAGTGAGGCTTAGAAAAAGTCGCGTAAAGAAAAATTGTGATAGTGAATTAGGAAAGAAAACTTTTTGGATACACCGCCCCTGAATTGGGAATTTGTATTATTAGTGAAATTGGCATTAGTTTTCATTTCTAAGTGAGTAGCAGTGTAACCAATTTAAAATTATGTGCTTCAGACACACCGCCGGACTGCCTTGGAAAACATTGATCTATTTAAATCTTGCCTTATGAGAAATATATTCCAAAATATAACGCAAGATTCGACAACTTGATATTGATTAAATCCAAAATAAGAGTGAAAACCAAATACAATGCAGCAGTTGAAGTCAATAGAGATGTACTTAAAGGCATAATGTCTAACAACAAATAGAAGGAATAATGCAAAATTGTTCTAACATTGCCATCTGCACAGAAAGTATAGAAACAACATTCTTTGGGACAATATATATATTCTTGTTACACATAATATTAAATCTATTTGTATGATTATGTTTTGTCGATGGGATCACGACTTTGCGGCAAATATTCCTTTCCATCGCCTCCCAAAGCGGACTGACAAGACTTCGTGGAGTGAAAGTAACTACTTGGCGAAAAACCCACGGATGCGCCAGACAATGCCAACTTTATAGCCGGCATTCTCGACCTGCTTCAGCGGGCTAAATGCCTGGAAATGCGAGGATGTCCAGGATGGCGCCGAAACGTAGCACCTGCAGACCGGACCGTGCGTCTCCCGCGTCAGTCAAGTAAATACCGACTCCGTCACTGAAGTCTACGTCCGCACCTTTCCTTCAACACCTGCACACGCAGGCAAGGAAGCAGACCACTATTATTAATTATTATTATTATTATTATTATTATTATTATATTATTATTATTTATTATCTTATTCATAGCTTTCTGGAATTACATAATCACGCAGATACATATCAAAGCATGCATCACTTAATTACTTACAATACTAAATACACTTAATTTTTCACACAGCACTTACACAACACATAACATAAGCATCCACAATATTTACACAACATTTATAAAATTTAAACTTGAATTGATAATATAAAAATTTTCAACCAAATATTTTATAATCCTGAACCCAAAATTCTTCTAACCAAAGGTACATATTAATTATTTACGCTTTTCTGCATGTTTAATCAAAATATTTTGTTATACTCTGTTCTTCCAACTGCTTTACAGTGGACCTTGTACAATACCAGTTGCTGAGATTACAATTAGGATTGTCTTCGCATTTCCAAAGGACCATTCCTCCTTCAGACTTGGACATTCTCTTGTAATTTCCCAGCTTCGTCTGTAGGTGTCATGATGTTGTTGCACCACGGGAGTCTACAAAGAGAAGGACTTTCTTGATACCCTGTCCAGATTAGTATTATCAGGTCTTTATGATGGACTTTTGTCTGTCAGGATGCTTCTTCCCAATACAATTTGTGAGTGGTTCTCTAGGAACCGTTGGGATGATACTTATAAATATGGTGTTATCTCGTGCAGAAGACCGTATTTCTCAGCAAGTTTGGCGTGCCCCACATATTGTCATGCTCTGAGTTTATATTCAGAGGAGCCAGTACCACTACAGCATAGTATATGCTGGATTGTTTCAATCTTGGAAAACACATTCCTGCAGATTATCATCTACTACTGAAGCTTTAACTATGTCTTTATATAGTTTTTGGTGGGTATCACCTGGTCTTGTATTGCATAATGAGGCCCTAGTCTCTGGAACAGATACCCACAGTGAGCCACTTGTACACATTCTACTGTTCTACTTAATTCATTGGCTATTGCTGCGGGTATGCACCTGAGTGCCTTCTGCCTTCCATTTGGACCATTTCGTTTCAAGAGTGGAACTGTTCGTTCATTGTCGTTTTCTTGAGCTAGAGAGGATGTAAGATTATCATCAGCTTGTTGTACCACTTCATGTAGTTCGAGATTTGAAGCTTCTTTCCAAAATACCTCTCAGAATTGTTAACTGCCTGAATGTAGTAGATTGAGAGCGTTTACCATGCCTCGTCCCCTTCCTCGTACACGTAACCCTTTGAGTACGAGCTCCTGGGGTGGTATCTAAATCGATCATTTCTACTCTCAAAGATCTTCTATAGCATTGATGTCTGTCTTGTCCATTCACAACACCTATAGAGTATGTGAGTACTGTATTAAGCATAGATGTTAATTGCGTTGTAGTAAAGGTTTTTTGATTGATATAGTCTTCAGAACTGCTTTAGTCTACGCATCAAAACTCTGCTTTCAGTTCCTCTTTTATTTTTGTGTAGTTATAGCTTAGGCTGCTGAATTCAAGTATTTGTAAATTCAATTCGTGTTTACGCTGTTATAGTCTCTTGGTTACCGTTCATATTCCAATGTCAGTTGTGATCGAAACACTTTCTCACACTTTTGGATCTTACATTTCTCTTTCCCCTTCTTCACACTATGGATTTACCATTATCAATTCCAAAGTTGCATCCTATGTCAATAGAAAACATTCATGATATCTAATAGTTTTCCAATCCACGTTTTGAACAATAGTACCAGTTTGATATCATCCATATAGCAAGAGACGTTACTTTATATTTTGGTTGAGCCTTTTAGTTCGAATCCTGTTCCTTCTGTCCAGTAAAGTGATAGTGTTCATTCAATTGTCATGCATTATTTTATTATTATTATTATTATTATTATTATTATTATTATCCACTGAGTACTTACTTAAACATACCACTATACTATTAATAGAGAATCGACATTTGTGAAGAAGAACAGCTGTGCGTGGCCAGGGACCGTGAAGCAGAGCAAGGGGTGGGTTAGGCGCCAGCACCGCGCGGCGATGGTTTTCGGCACGCGCGCAATTGCGTGTGCACGGAGGCCCACTCCCCCTTCCCCTCTCGCTCTCAGGCTACGCACACCACGCGTGCTTTTAATAAGCGCGTCACCCCCCACAAAGCAAATAGTCCTGCCACCTCCCCTCCCCTCCCCTTCTAACCCCTTTGCGCTCCGCTCTTTTAGCGCCGGGTGACCGTCACACGTAAGCGTAATCGTTTAGTCTCTGCCGCGAGCTCCACTTGCAGCGCTAGCGCGGAAAGGGGTAAAAAGGGAGGAGGAGAGGGTCGGATTTTTCGGCAAATTTATGTAATCGCATAATGAAAGAGGCTCGAATCAGAGCGTTGTATTTTATAACGTAGAGGAAACAAAAAAAGCGCAGAAACCGAGTATGGAGTGCGTTGTTTCACAATTGAATAGCGTTGCTTCGCGCGCTGTTCTTATCATTACTTTGCGGTTGCTCGAAATGCAGTGCGTCGTGCAGCGGCGTGGTGGGTTTGCAAAGGGTGGGGTCGTGGCCACGCCATCCGCGCAAGTCGTCCCATTACGGAATTGCGCAGTCTCCTTTCTCTTTGTTCTGCCGTTGGCCCATTAAAATTTTGCCGTCGCGGCGCCGCGCGCGCGAGGTGAGAGGCGGGCCGGGCGACTGAGTGTTGGCGGGGGGGCGTCCAAATTAGTATCGTCACAGCGCGTTTCAAACGCGGCCGCGTTCAACACAATAAGGAACGTTCCCTGTGGCGCGCGCGCGTTGTTGATTAAAATCCAGACTCCGCGTAGAACAATTGCAAAGACTGCGTTTATGTAGTCGCTTAAAAAGGACTAGAGCAGCGCGGCTACAGCGACAGCGTAAACACCGCCCGAGAAGCCGGCTGATTTTAATAGCTATCGCTGAATAAAACACTTGCAAAAACACGCGGACGAGCGGGCGGCGGGCGGCGGGCGGCGAGGTCACTTGCATTCCCGGCCCGTGCCTTCTCCTCGCCGGCGCGCTGTGGCGCTTGTCGACGCGCGAGAGCGAGCTGCGCGCGACCCAGTTAAATGTGAAAACATGCAAAACTCGTTGCTCAACAATCCAGTTGACACGTGTGATTTCATTGAAGACCGCTCAACTGAAAACAGTCTCAGATTTCTAATTTTCTCCCAGCAAAAGTATTACTGATTTTACCTTTAAATGATCTAATTTGAATATTATAAATATTTTTTCCGAAGGTCACGGTTAGATCCCGTCTTGGCGTGGCTGTTGTCCTTGTCTCTTCAATATATGCTGTACGCGGAGGCTTCGCGTTTTTGCTGACCCCAGACCAGAGGAAGTGCGCAAAGTGTGTTATTGTCTATGTATGTCGAATATGCATCCCGTTAGACGCAGAAGGGTTGCTGAAAAGCTCCTAGAAAAAATGTATCTAATTACGCAAAAAATCGGAAAAACATTAAAGTAAATAAAAACCAACACCGAAAAGGCCTCCATCTGAAATGCCATTCTGGAAATATACGCTTTTCGGCATTGCGTGTGTCGTGTAAAAATAAAAACCACTATTTATAGGTCGTAGTTTCACTATGTAGATGAAAGTGTTGTGTTATTAAATCATCACACACGTATATTCGAACCGTGCAAACGTGCACTCCGTAGGTATGAAAATACCAGTTCTTTCTGACGTGTTGCTTCCAAACCAGTGAGGCAGACGTCTCACTCCATATGAACCGTTCGCGTTTAGCGTAAGCCAAAAACCCGCTCAAACGCATGGGCCCCCAAAACGCGCATTAATGGAGCCGGCGAGCAGAGGGCGGAGCGCAGAGGGTGGTGAGGTGGCGCTGGGGGGCGGGCGCCACGAGTGTCGAAAGTGCTCAACTGGCGCATAATTTTGCTGCGGCACCAGCGCGAAGAGCGATGGCTGGTGGGGCGAGGGGGTGTGCGGACTGCCAGCAGGGTAGTTTGCCAGTCCCTCCACCCCTCACCCACCCCAACACCACCACCGCGCACTAAGAAAGTGAAATCATTTTAAATTTTAAATTTTAATACTTTTTGTTTGTCCAAAAAAGTTTTACAAGCGAATGTGAATAAGTGGATGATATTAATTTGAATGGGGGCGAGCCGCGTTCCTTGCGACGGTGCGCAATTGTCCGCAGCTATATGACACTACGGGCTGCATGGGAACGCCGCCAGAGTCTGGACAGCCGAATTTGGAAACTGTCGAAATCACCACGACGGCTCGTCCGCGAGTGTAAAATCGTGTGATTATGTCGGCGCAACGAATTTATTTAAAACGAAAAATTCCTCCCGCGAGTTTTCTCAGTCGTAAATAGTTCAATTTCAAATATGCGCAAAATAAACCAGGTGATGTGACGTAATCCATAAATTAAATCTCTTCCCGTTTTCAGCCACATGTATTGAGTAGGGAGTACGCAAGGCGCATTATGCGTCACAAGTGCTTGCATCAAGCAGTCATCTGCCAGATCAGTCATTGAAGAAGCATCCCTTCACACTTTACAATACCTGATTCTTCCCATTCCCCTTATTGCATTGAAATACAATGGCATTTACAAATAAGCGTCTTCAAAATACCAGAATAGGAATAATGTGCGATGTAAGATTCTACCGCATTATATGACACACATATTGTACGCTTCAGAAATTTTAGTACAGAGAATTCGCAAATCTTGAAGTTTGTAAGAGCATAATGTGCATCTATCTCTTATGAGAAGCAACAACGTTTCTCTCCCCTGAAGAAAAACTGTGTGATTCTCTATCATCTTAAATGGACATGCAAAATACATTTGTAGAATATGATTATATGAACGTAGAATAAGTATGAAAATGAAAACAACCCACTGTTAGTAAGTACAAACAATGTGTTTATATTTCATTTTAACCATTTTTCTTTTCTTAGCCGACTCCGTCAATCTAAGAGCAATTACATGTTGTAAAAAACCTTTGTCTTCTTTACGTTAAAAGAATGACCTCTTTCAAAGAAGTATATATTTTGAAAACTGACTTTAAAATTAAGAATATTTTCTCCCCTCTAATCCTTAGATTTCAAAAATAGCTAACAAAGCAAGTTTCAAACGTCAAGAAAATTTAAATATAATATACTTTGGTAATTAAAAAACTTCCCAATAAATAATAATTAATATATGAAAGTAATAGTACCGAACCAATGATCATTCAAAAAGCAAAAACAAATAGGAAAAAAACTTGAAAATTAATGTTTTTTCAAAATATTTTTCTACTTTTGAAAAACCAAATTGTACGAGTTACATGATATTAAGTATGGTTTGAACATATTAACAAGAGTCTATTCTGTAAAAATATAGATATGAAAGAGACGCGGTTTTGAAACCTTAGTCTGGTCACTGATACTTAGAGAGGTTGGTCGAATTATTTTGATACATTGGTTGTTTAAGAGTGAATGGAGAGAACACAATAGATAAATAATACGATCGGCGGAAAAAGAACAAACGGAGCGGAGGAAAGCTGACGACAAGCTTGTCCAGCGCAAACGGCCACAGACATCAGGATTTAACCCCGTAACCCAGATGTGGAAGACGTCCAATTTGACCACTCACCATCTATTGCTCCGAATGTTAAGAATAAAAATACTTATCAATTCCACCATTATAATATTTTTAGCTCAATCAGGATATTGAACATTTCTTCTCTGCCTGATAAATTAAAACTCCTCCCCGAGACTTCACCCCATTAGAGGAATAGTTCATATTGAAGTCTTTTAAAGCAATCAATAGAGAAGTCTGCGTGAAGTCAAATGTATTTTTAACATTCCAATTTCGGCATCAACTGGAATTGATCGGAGAAACTTATGGAAAACCTTCAGCGCTGCTAATAGCGGACGAAAATTCAGTTAATGTTAGAGTTTATATGGAAAGCAGAGTTCGACCATGGACCAGTTGTTTAACTTACGACGAAAATCGTTCCTATCCGGGGTTCAAAACCTATATCCTGTAGATATGTACAATAGTACATTACTTACGCTATCGCCATATTTTTTACATTTTGTATCGAAGCTTTTTTTTAACCTATTACCAACTACATACATCTTGACTTTTACCAGCGTAGCAATGTGAACTAATAACCTATCCTCAGTAATTAGGATAAGCAGCACTAAATCGACGGCGGAGACACCCCTTGTTGGTACTAACCGCGAGCGACCGTGCTAATCGACGGTTATTTGTGGGTTTCCCTTGGTAATCATAGCAAATGCTTGTATGGATGGCTTTATACCGAAAATTAAAGCCATCGATTCGACTATATACCAGCATATTGCGCAAGCAGATTTCGTTTTTACTACCGAAGTTATAACCTTTGATCTCTGTGTTAGTCGGGCTCTATGAATAGCTAACTGGATAATTATATAGTAAGATTATTAGATAAGATTGTATGAATTTGAGTTAACTAAAGGTTTAATATTTTGATAGAGAAAAGTAGAAATCGTCACTAATCTGAGCTGTTTTCCTGAATCTAATCAGCTTCACGCATTTCGCCCTTGTCTTCCTAGCGAAAATCTGCAAAGCTGAAGAGTAGCGTTACAGCAATCACCCGTGTTTATACCGTCGTTCGCCCTCCCCCTTCTCGGTTCCCCCTCTACGCCCTCCTCGCCGTGGGTAGCCCACGGTGTCAAACGCTACATCCCCGTGCGGTACGTTTATGCGGTCCACTTGTTGGCACGCATTGCAGAAGTCCCTAGAGTCCGCATCGGCGCAGCGCTACGTCCTCCTCTTCTCGCTCATCTCTCTTCCCTCTCTCTCACATTACACAACACCACACAAATAAACACACAACGCTCGAGGAATTATCTAACAACCTCCCCAAACTCCCCTCCTCCTCCACCCCTCTTCATCTCTTACTCTCTTCTCTCCCTTCCTCACGTCGTGTACTCTCCACTTCTCTCTAGTCTGTCACTATACCACCACAATACCAACACACACTACACACACACTGAGGGATTATTTAAAGTCTTAGTTGCAAAAACTCCTCCTCTTCATCACGTCCTCCTCTCTCTCGTCTGTTTATCTCGCTTCTCCTCATTTACCATCTTCAGTATAATCCCCCTATTCCATTTATACCAAACAAACTATATTCTCTTGTATCTCCTTGCATAGTTTTCGTCGCGATTAACTTTTTTCATTTTCTCCAACCAAATTTCGATACCATAGTGAAATTGTTAACCTGCTTAATAAACCTCGACAGGAGTACTCATATTGAATCAAACGGTTGGTAATTGAAAAACTATTAATATTGATATATAATAATATAAATTATATATAATATATATTATATATATATATTGTGAGTCCTGGGAAACGTACTCTCACGACAAATAGAATGATAATAAAAGACGGATACATCTCCGCCGAATGGGCTCCAGGGTTTGCGTGCATTGGAAGAATATCGAAGAAGAAAACCTTTTGGCAATTAAAAATTAAAATGAATTGAAACACTATGTAACAAAAATTCTTTACAATACGCAATGCCAAGGCCTTTAATGATTCGGCACAGTAACGCTACCTTGAGGCTTTCGGATGTCACACCGAGCATCTGACTTGTATTGCAGCGTAATTGGCCGCCGTTTGAAACGCGGTAGTACTGGCTGTATCGGCGAAACTATCTGTCCGCCCCGAGTTGTCGGGAATCGCGACTCCCTCGCATACGACTCCGCGTAAACCGCCTTCTCAAATCAATGCCAACACACCTAGTGCCGGTCCACCACCCCCATCCCTAGTACAAGCAGTGTCTACACCTATACTAACATTGCACCAACGCTGCAATTTGGCGGCAGGCCAAGCAGCGTCCGAGCTCAGCAAGTTCTTCTGCAATCCCACTCGAATAGTTCGCCGGTAGCGACCGCGAACTGTGCATCACACCCGGCGGAAATGGAAACGCGTAATATGGGTTCTGTCGCCAACTCAAACCCAGTTTTAATGATTTTCAGCTGATCCCGGGTCCATGTTAGCTGAGTAGCGCTACTTTACCCATATTCGTCCCTAATCATATTAATTTACACTTTTTATCCACCTCCAAATCTCCACTTATATGGACTACAATCAATTCAAACTGTATGTTTAAAATTCACATAGAACTTGCTTGAGGCAGCACAGCCCGATTCCGTTGTGAGCTCCGTCCATCTCTGCCGATACTGTCACAACCTTTCTACTCTGCCTCCGCCGTATGACCCACACGCACTTTGGACCGTTGTTCATAGTGGAAACGCGGTCAGGCCGTTGTACTACGCTGATCATTAGTGCTTCTTTAATTAGAATCAGTAATCAATCTATTTATTGTACTATAGCCATATAAACTTCTAGTGTCATTGCGTATATATATATATATATATATAGTAGTATAGTATTATATAATAATACTTATATATTCATTTGGCACATTTACGAGAACTTTGTTATGTATGTACTTGTAATTCTAGCGATATTATAAACATTTTATACTTCTTGCCGTTAAATCTTCTATGTGCAAAAATAATATAAATCTGTCTAATTTAATACTTATGATACTAAATAAAGATCAAAAACAGCTGTTCAGCGATAAAATCTTTATAGATTATTATTCAATATATTGTCACTATAAATTTTAAAGTAACTAGGTTTACCTGTTGATGTATATGTGAGTATACAAAACTTACGATGACGCCACCAACCTGCGAGGATGGACGCTTTCAGTTTGACCACTTCTGTGTACGCCCACTCCTGCGACTGATCTGTGGTGAATTATCACTCGCTTTGTGGCACGACCTCGCAGATTAGGCACTGTACATAGGATATGGGAAAATCCCACGAATGACATACAGTTAAAGAGTCGCGACCGCGCAAGGAATCAACGCAGAGGACGAGGTGACTGAAGCCGGCACAGAGCTTGGGCACGTAAGGAAACGTCTGCCTTTGGCTACCGATTTGAGGAGATAGCAATTCTAATTATTCCGATTATTCATCCTATTATTACGACCAACCGTTTCAATGCTAATGAGCAACACGCGCCTATCGTACAAATGTGTCCCACGACAATCGTCAATTGCGGCGAGTATAATAGCATGCCGGTCCCCAAGCGCTCGCCGTCTCTATATATAGTGTGTTTGCCGCAGATATGAATTCTTGAATGATTTGATGACTTTTCACAAGGCGACGGCCGCTCGCACACCATCATGCACGCAAGTCTTTCACGTCTGTTCCCCGTGCGTGCAGCGACCAAGATCAAGCAGTGTCTTTTGCTCGTACTGCTGCGCCGCAAGCGTTTGTATCGAGACAAATACGCACAAGCGGAGGAGGAGACGCCAAAGCCGACAATGCAAGGAACTTTCATTTACAGCGCGTAGATTTTAAGTAAAGCAAATGGGTTGTAGGACTGCTCTCAGATTTGTCTAATGTCCGCGGGTTAGAAATCAAGTCTGAGAATGCGTAGAAACAATACAGCAGCGAACTGGTATATAGCACTGGATAGTACGTTGTGGACACGCCAAATAGTTTCGACACTGAACAGTTTAAACTTCTCAGAATCTTTGTGTATTATTAACTAAGCTTTGTCATTATATGATGAAGGAGATGAGTGTGTGTCACTGAAGATGGGTACCGTGAGAAAAGATTTTTATCAGCTAGTACGCGATTGGACAGACGTGTATATATCGATAATCTAACGCTTAACTAAAAATGCAAAAGTTAAAACAGAGTCAATATTAGTAAGATAAATAAAAAATTAACATTATGATCCATGAGTTCAACGTATTGCGTTGTAATAGTGTAATTCTAGACTTCTAGAAGTTGGAAACTCACAGTTACTGAGTAGTTCATATTAACGAATATACGTTGCCATTACTATGAGACACTATGAACTTTCCATATCTTTCTACTATTATTAATGCCAGTAGTATGAGCAGTGCCAAAGGAATAATCTTTTCAACAGAGATTTGACAAGCATCACTATTCAAGATTATTTTTGTAAGATGTTCATTCCATGAGTATTATTGTTCTTCCGAGTTTTTTTTATAAATGTACGTAGTTTAATAAGTGATAAAAAGTTACCTGGATCCAGAGATAGTATCCACCATTAATAATTTAGATTTTTTTTATTAATATATCACGTTCTACCTACAATATAACATAGTATTTAGTTTTGTTATATATAGAGATTAATAATAAAGGAATTCTGCTAACAGTGATTATTATATTTTTAGTCATTTCCTTCTATTTAGTTGAATATTGTATTTTTCATTTCTTACTTAATATTTCGCCGGTATAGTTACTCACATGCCAAGAGTATATCTTAATCCTTTGGAGCGCTTTCTGTAGTGATGTGCTAGGCGAAGCGACAAGAATTAAGAGCACATATACCCGCCGACGGATATATAACCATCAATCACCACCGTACTGCTCGTTTCGCAGTAATTGATCATAATCGCTTCCGCACGCAGACCCATCTGAGTGTGTATATCACGCGACGCAGCTAAGTGAGCTAAGTTCTACGTATTGTTTCAGCCATTACCGTCACACGAATCCGAGTAAACGAGCGAAAAAATGGCACTTGGTTCACCGCATAAGTTAGCAAGACATACGACGAATCGAGCGTTCAGGAAAAACCCTGTAGCTTTGCAAATGTTATGAGATTGGTTGAAATTATAGCGAAAAAACCGCATTTAAATATGTAAAACACACCGAAATAGCGACTTAGATCGAGCTCGGGAACAGGATATTTGCGGGGATAGTAGAGTTATGCGAGAACAATAAATTATATCACAATACTGTCAAATTTCGACGCGCTACTAACGAGATTTATGTTTCCAAATATCAATTTTATTATAGCTTAGTTGAGCCTTGAGAGTATCTTTAAATGTTTTTTATGCCATTATAGACTTAATATAACAAAATGCAATATTAGTAGTATTATATTTTGACATTCGTTACAGTTTTGCTACCACTAGCGTTAATATTTGATGTTCTATATGTCGCTAATTTGTAACAGTCCAGGAATATGTTTGCTCAAAACTAATTTCCCTTTAAATTGTACTTTGAAAAAACTATTATATAGTCACTAAACACTATACGTTAATGAGAGAAGAAATACTATTCATGTTCCTACTTATAGGGTGGAAAATAACAGCCTACCCACCTCTTATAATTGAAAACGTGTATAAGAACATCTCTGCTTCTTTCTGCATTGATTTGCGCATCATTCGGTTGCACCCAAATCTGGAAAAAAGATCCATTCACTACTACTATGTTAGACAACAGTAGGTTTACTAATCAGTAGAAGTTTTATGATCATTTCGTTAAAAATATTTTAAAGATTGCGACGCATTTCGCAATAGTAGGAAACAGGCATTTGCGCTATTCGTTAGATAGAAATGGGAACTAATGTCGGTGCACTACTGATTGAAACATTTCGGACTATGTGCTTACGTAATAAAAAAGCAAGGTTATCATTTTTCTAAAATAGCTCACTATTTCTTCCCAGTTTCTTTTTGTTAGAGGGTTGAGGTCCTCGCGAAAGATAACCGTGAACACAAAAGATTGGGCAAAACCTCAGTGACAGATCCATGGCAAGAGTGTCATCCGCATAATTGGGGCTGGGAGTGGTAGTATCTGGCCGGGAGCGGGGTCACGTCGCACCGGATAATGACCCGGAAAGACCGTCTCGCTTGAGGAGTTTAGGGGAGCCTCGAGGGGACCGCCGACGCCTCCTGCGCGCCCCTGACGTCGACGGCGGCCCCCTGATGCGGGGCCTGAGCCAGAGCGCGACCGCTCCCCGGGGACAGCCCCCCGCCCCCGCTCTCACCCGCCGTCCTCCACCCCACCCCCCGGAACCGCCGCCCACCGACTCCGAACGGAACGCTTCGCACCGGCCGCGCGCACAGTGCCCCTTCGGCATTGACCCCATCCACCATCTCGCCACGACCGCCACGTGCTGCGACCGCCACACGACAGTGCCGGAAACGAAAACGACACGCTGCACCACAATCCACCACGCACGTCCCCGCCACGACACTCCATTAAACAAAACGTCCCGATATACACCTCATGCCCCCTTGTCCCTCCACTCATTCCACGCCACGCTCTCCCCTCAACTCTCCACGCCGCACCACAACCCTCCACGCAACGCCACATCCCACGACAACGCCACATGACAACCAACCCCACTTACGTCTACGAAAACCCGCTACATCCTACCATCCCCGCCACATCGCACCAGTCCCTCTTCATCCCCGCCAAGATTCCTCTCTTCATTCCATAATGCACCGCCTCATCCTACAAAGCCTCGGCTCAACACGTTACGGCCTATCTCATCCCATAACGCCCCGCCTCATCCTCCAGTCATGATCTTCCTCGTCCCACCACAACCTGCCTCATCCCACCACAACCCGCACCATCCTATCACGGCCCGCCTCATACCAAACGACCCGCCTCATTCCACCACGATCCCCCTCATCACACCATGATCCGCCTCATCCTACCACGACACACTGGGGTAGGGCCAGCTCTGACCTGGCTCCTCCTACACCGCCAAAAGCAGCATCGCGGAGCCTGAGGCTCGCTCAGCCCCGCCCTGTTCTATCCTGATCTGCCCCCTCCTCGCACCGCCTCCGCAACACCCCACCCTGCATCTCACCTCGTTTGGCCTGGCTTGGGCCTTCCCCGCTCAGCAACTCTCTGTCCAGTCCTTCCCTCTCTCGCCCCGCCCCACCCCGCTCCGCCCTGTCCGAAAGCGACCGGCGCCGCGCCGTGAGTTAGCGTCCACCGCTAGCCCTCACTAACTCTCTTCCCTGCCTCTCCGTCTCCTCCGTCCTTCTCGCGCACAGGGGCCGACCGCAAAAGAGAACAACTCTTCCACCGCACACAGATCTATTAAGCCCAAGAACGTTCGCGCCAGTAGGTAACTCTCTCCTACAATTTTTTTTTCAGCCGCGCCGCAATATTTCGTAAATCTTTTAGAAAGAGCTTGCGCGGTCCTCGCGCTCTTTTATTTCGCGACCGCCACCGCCGCCGCCCCCCACCGCCGCCGGATGAAGCCGCCGCTCTTCCTCTGTCTTTCCTCGCGCGCGCTTTGTGTGTTTCAATTGGGCTCTCCGCGTAATTGACTCCATAGATCGCCGCGGGAGCGCGTCGTGTCGCGTCGCGTCGCGTCGCGTCGCGCGCCGCGAGCGATTCCTTCCCGCGGCAGACGCTCGTTTGTTTGGCTGGGATTGATTCTTGCGTAATGAAATGGAGTCCACACGGTCGCCGCCAGATCCGCACTCTGGTGGGGTAAGGGGGGAATTTCATTTCGCTGCCGGCCCTTTTCGAGGTGTTCCTCCAGTGTAGTTCGCCCTTTAGTACATTGGCGTGTTTCAGGCAAACCTCTCAAAAGGTAATAAATAATCTTACCGCTATTTCTTGTGACAGTGTTGTAGCTTTTATTTCGTTTTAGAATAGACTGTAATATTAGTTTCTGTAGTAAAATGTCTTTACAAGTGAGATAAGTAGGAAAACAAGAGCCAGTCAGATCGATAAACGTTTTGCAGGAACAATACGTGCATGATGCTTGTGCGATGTTGTAAAGTGGGCGGATGCCATAAGCGAGACGTTTGACCAGCTTGGGAAAATAAATCTGAGCGCGAACTTCATCGCACGTTGACAATAAAATATTTAATGAACAGAAATTGTGTTTTGGAATAAAATGGCCCGTGCACAACATAATTTAGGATGTGAAAGCTTTTCATATAACAACGTGAAACTGTGTGTTACAAGTTTGGTCACCATAACACATGTGAAACGGCGCGAGACAAAGGTAGACTAAGACAGTATAGAGATCGAGTACGAATATTAGACATTCGTAATTCTGATCAACGAAAGAAACTAATGTAATTTAATACAAGTGCCATAATCTGTGAGGAGGACTGACGTATCGGATATTTCCGTCGCGTCTGAGGGTAACCATGGGTGACTGTTGACATCCGGAACATCCGGAAGACATCCGGGGTTCACCAATCAGCGCGCCATACAAAAGAATGCAATTATCTTTGAAACACGCCGTGGCCTACGTGCCGCTCTGGAAGCCCGTTAGTCGCTGAACTAGATGTAATGGTTTATTGAAAATCTCTTAATCCAAAGAAAAGAAGCAGAGTGCACGCTGAAGGGAAAACGTGTGCTATTTCCGTGATTACACCTTAACAGTCACATAAAGAGAAATTACTCTTAAAAGGGACTACTTCGACAGTTCAAGAAACAAAAGAACATCATGTAAGGAAGATGGCATTGCAAGAGTAGTATGCAATGAGTAGTCATGAAGCCAGTGGCGAACTGTAAATGAACGCCCTGACATAACCTACAGTTATGTTGCCAGCTAGGTCCAAGCAGTAGCTGTCAATGCAGACCGTTTTTACAGCAATGGGAACAAGGGGTCAACGACAACCACCAGCGTAGTTTTTGCTCAATCTTCTTTTAGATAAGATGTTACTGTTTCATCTTTTTAGAATATTTATTATTAGAACCTTTCTGTTATCTTAGTGATCGTTTCGTCTGTTAAATGTCATTTTGTCTTCACTTACCTACGTCACACAGTTTCTCATCCTTTGTGTCTGAGAATCTCTTAAAAACTAATTTCAATGCACGTTGTACTTGATTGGATGACATTACAAACACCGGCTTAGCAATTCCTGGCAATGTATATGTATTCCTGGCATTAAATATGTAAAATAGATTGGGAATTACAATTCCAAGTGCATATATGATGCACGAAACGTTAAGGCACAACAATAAATGAACAACAAGATTCCTGACATCTATTGAAGATTGATCCTCTATGGTCCCGACCTACATCTAGCGTTCCATCTAGTTCAACACAATTAATAAAGGATTAAAAGGAAAAAAAAACATTTATATATTATTATTATTTGTAAATAATTATTATTGACGTATCGGCCATTACTGAGCCCGCTACACGATTAACGGGTGTATTTTTTCCAGGATCAGCTTTTCAGCTGTATCCCTCAGTACGACAAAGTTGTTACGCCTTGAAGTGTGAATTATGAGATGCTAGGATGATGATGAGGCGTGAAGGGACAATCCCAACTATGTCTACACAGAACACGAGCCTGCAGCCTCCTCGGCGCAGACGGTGGCTGCCGCAACCGTCTGCGTCACGTTGCCGACATTATTATTATTATTATTATTATTATTATTATTATTATTATTATTATTATTATTATTATTAATATTTTCGTTATGGCCAATTCCACCGCCGCTGTTGTGGGCAGCGCGCGCGGAGGGCGTGGGCGCGGGCTATGGCGCGGGCGTGGGGCCGCGTGCCAGCGCCAACGCGCAGCCGCGCAAGTGGACAGATTTGCGATCCTGCTAACACGTTCGCCCGAGTGCTTCATACATTCGCGGCGCGCGCGCCGTTACGCGCAACAAGAAGAGCCCGTTGAAGCGGCGCCATGCCCAACGACACTCGCGCTCTCGCCGCACTTACGCCCACTTCCCCGACGACACGGCCCCGGAGCCCCTGCCCCCTTAACACACAATTCTCTTTCTAGATGCGTTTGTACTCACTTTGCTCGTGCGTGTGGCGTGTTTCTATCGCTCGTTTTTCCATGTGATAATGACCTGCCAGGGCACATTCGTTAGTTTCCAATATTTTTCCCGAAGTCTCTACCTCTCTGTTTTTTTATTCCGCTCCATGTGTAATGAGTCATTAGAGGACCAAATTAAAATAAACAAATACAAGTTTTATTAAAATGAGTTAAATGACAACAAAGGGTATCAGCAGTATACGAATAATAAATATATAAATAACGGGTATTTAAGGGAAGTAGCGAACAATAAATAGACAAGGGAAATAGTGAATTGTTTTAGTAATAAATTTATAAGGGACATGTGAATAATTTCCGTGAAATAAATTTGAATCAGAATATTATATGAAAACGGGTGTCAAGGAGTGTACTATGTCAGGCCCCGATGAGCGACTATCCTATCAGAAGAGAGATAGGCAGTGAACAAAAGAGGAGATTGTCACAGAAGTACGAATAATAAGCAATACTGGGATTAATACCGCGCATTGGGGGGAAAAAAGTGAGCTGCGCGTGTTATGAACTGCCGCAGAAGGAGATCTCAAAACGTTGTGGCAGTCGGATGTGCCACTGTATGTGGCATAGGAGAATTGCACGAATGTTGGTGGTAAAAAGAAGTAAAATGAAGTAATCGGGATTAGTGTGTAGTCAGTTACGAAGAAATGTAAATGATAATTGTCGAAAGAAGTTTTGAATAATGACGAAGTGAAAGATAAAACATGGTATGGAATGGGTCCGTCTCTGTACATCTTGGAGGATGCTGCTAAGGACCAAAGGGCGACCAGATTACAACTTACAAGTAGGCAAAGGAACAAAAAGGGAAATGAACAATTGAAAATAATTATTCTGACATGCAGGAACCAAGTGATGACCTTAAATTTAAATTTCAAAGCTAGAATATTAAGGTAACGTGGCCATGAGTGTATGTGAAAAACAAAAATTGTTTGTATGTATGTAAATTCAGTATGAATGGAAAATCTGATTGAGAAAGGTTTTTGTGTTCTTGTTCGGCTTTTTAATGTCTCTAAATTGTCTGTGTTATACTTTTTTAAGTCTAGAAGAGATACCAGATTATAAAAGTTTGTGTTTAACACTGTGCATATCTTTAATTTAATAATGAAATATAGAATTCCTAAGTATTCTTTAGGCACAGTTCGTCG
This sequence comes from Gryllus bimaculatus, assembly GCA_017312745.1. Lineage (NCBI taxonomy): Eukaryota > Metazoa > Arthropoda > Insecta > Orthoptera > Gryllidae > Gryllus > Gryllus bimaculatus. The sequence continues at coordinate 1,810,306 of BOPP01000096.1, read as the reverse complement.
CCGCGAGTCTGTATAAACAGCCATGTCAACGAAATACCCACGAAAGAAATATCTCTGTGGTGGAAATTTTGGACGAAAGTACGGGGTATTGTTCATAGATTGTAATAAAATAAGTATATAAATATTATTACGTGTGGGATAAAAATAAAAACAGATACAGAGTCCTAGGGATAAGAGATTAAATCGGCATGCTCAGAGAGAGGCCAAGTGATGATATAAAAGTATTGGTAATGTTGTATGTTTATAAATAAATTAATAAAGAAAACCCTGTTCGTAAAAAGTAAAACCTCATCAGACTTTAGAATGTTGACAGAGGTTGGCATCAAATTAAATTGTTCATCATTTCTAACTTTAATGTTGAAGAGAATAATACCCAACTCGATTAAAATGGTATATTGAAACGATGATCTATGATATACGAAGAGGTAAATGAAATATGGTATATGAAAACGTAGAAATAATACATTAAAACGTAGAAACCATTCCATACAAATTAAATGTGGACAATCTTTTTCATTTCTACTGGTCAACTACATCTACAAAGTCCAGGATCTGGTATTAATAACGTATCTCAGATAACGTGATCCAATGTGCAGGAAGTACTAAGATATTTCTGACTCACATAATTCTGGGGTATAAATAAAAGAAGTATTTCTGCATTGCACACCAAACGGCTATTAGAAGCATGGAAAACAATAAGCAAAGAGGAAGTTTGAGAATGAAAGAACATAACCCGATCTGAACAGGATGACATCTATTTCTCAAGGGGAACGGTCAGTAAAAAAACTAAAAGATGATAAGGAAAAATCAGCGACACCGTACAAAAGTAGCACACAATGACACTGAAAATTTTAGCAAAAGGGAGTGTGATAAATGACTCAAGAAATTGGTGGAAAGCATTAATTATTCGAAGACCACTAGTTTGTATGGGGCAGTTGAAATAACTTCGCTCTATTTGCGAGTGTTTGTGTGTGCATGTGTTTGCGCTCCTGCGCGCTTGTGTGTGAGTGTGTTGCCTGAGCGTGTGTGTTGCGTGAGCGTGTGTTTGCGTGTGCAAGTATAGGTACGTTTGTTTACGTGTGTGCGCGTTTGATGATGATTGTGCATGTGACTGTGTGCGTGTGTGTGTATGTGTGTGTTTGCTAGTTCTTGTCTGCGTTTGTTTCTGCGTGTATTAGCGTGTGCGTGTTGTTGCGTGAGCATCTGCTGGCGTGTGAGTACGTTTGCATGTGTGTGTGTGTGAGTGCCAACGTGCGTGAGTGCGTGTGCGTGCGTGCGAGGGGGAGGGGGAGGGGGAGGCGCTGCGGAGACGGCCGCGCTCGCTCGAGCCGCAGGCTGCGTATTCTGTTTAATTAAAATAATATCCTCTATTGTTCTATGTGGCGGCGGCGCGCAGGCAGCGGTCCGCCTGCGCGACCTAAGTAAGTTGGCGAACGCCCAAAAAGGGGACCCGGCCGCCGCCACTCCCGCCCAGCCTCCGCCCAGCGTCGCCCCGCCCCGCCGCCTCTCCGCCCTGCCTCGTCTTCTCTCGTCTCGCACCCCTAGCCACGCACTGACCCGCCCCGCCCCTCTCTGACCCGTCCTTTCGCGCCTTGACCAGTCCCGCCACTACCTGCCCCGTCCCGCTTCCGTCGGACGGGTCGCCAACGCCCCTCTGCACAGTGCATATGAACTAAAATCCCCGCGAAATTTCGCCCAGTGCCTTCACTGTGCAGCACAAAATTTCATTTAAAAAGATATTATTAATGCATGAAATCATTCTCAATTTTAGGTGAAGGTGAGCTCCTTGAATAAAATAATCTCTTTTTTACGACTTTTTTTTGCGAAATACGTAAGACAAGAAATTACAATAGTGTGCTATGAGTAATCAAGTGAGTTCGTTGGGCAAACTTTTGTACCCATTGATAATATTATATAATAAATAGTAAGATGTGATCTAATATGATGTTAGTATGAATGAAGAAAAACCTATACCCTGGAATATATAATCTGTAATTTAAATACTTATATTGTGGCTTAGCTTTTCGATTTGGTCATACATTCATTACTTCAGTAAAAAACTTTGTCTTCAACAAAAACATTTTATTACTTTATTGAGCAGTTTCCGTCTAGAGCGCGCCGTATTCGCGTTGACACAAACGTTACACAACAACGCGCAGCATCCTCCGGGAACTATTTTCTAAAAAATAAAATATTAAGAACGTCAAACAGTGTTCATGAAAATAATTGTTATTTGGACCTTAAAAAATAATGAACCCAAAGAGAGAATCATCTTTCTACATTCAGCTTCAGGCCATGACCGCCTCCCACACTCGTCAGAGGTTCTCGAGATCAGGGGTAAGGGCCATATGAGGGTAAGTGATCAACATATTTCAGCCGTGAGGATGGCAACGGGAACATGATAACGAATAAAGGATAGCACTCTATCCGCGACCAGTTTTCCAAGGAATTGGTCAGTCGCCTGAAAGCATGCAAGGAAAACCACTACTTATAGCAGATTGAATGCTTTTTTCATACCCGCAAGCGCCACATTCTCGTCGATGTTAAACGCATCAGGCACCTGGCGAGGAATGAACCAGCGACTTTTCAGTCACTGGAACTCTCGAGCTGTAAAGTTCCTCCATCCTTTGTCTTGACGCTCGTCGTTATCCGCGATGGTAATTCCAAGAATTATAATAGTTTAATTTACATATAAAAGAGGTAAAAATAAAAAGTACATGGACACGACATTTCTAGGAAAAAGAAAGAACAAAATGGATGGTCAACTCCTTAGGAAACTCTTTTGGCATAAAGGAATACTGGGATAAAAGGAAAACCAAGAATATTCTTTAAAGAATTCTTGACAACCCGTTCCAGAAGAAGAAGAACAAGAAGAAGAATACATTCACTGTACTGTATATTTATTTTTCTCGATGCATATTTTTATTTTGAGGGTTACATGAATATCGATGTTACCTGTAATAATGTATATTATAAAAGTTATATCTTCCATTTTTCTATGAAAAACGTAAACTGGAAGATTTCCTCCTGGATTTGGTGTTCTAATATCACTCACTGAGGTTATTAAAAAAAATTTGAAAATTGGGTTAATTTATCATAATGAATATTATTTCAAAAACACAATAAATATTGATAATCGGATAGTATGGGAAAATGTGTAAAGTGGGAGAGCAAAGTTTATTAACATTTTTTCTGTGCCAATCGGATACTGGAAAAATACTACATTGCAAGTCATTTGGATTCAAGTACGAGTTTTGTATCAATTTCTATTTTATTTCAATTTTTCACAGCGAGGGTTCTTGGAGAATCGTAAGCAATTATCTTTATGAACAAAAAACGAAGTACATTAAAAAAGCTTTCATTCCCCTTTGCATTGTCTATATACAACGGATTTTGACATCTGTACGTCTGTTTAAGGGATTTTCGAAACAGCGGAAAAAATCCATAGCATCTAACTCAATTAGAAATTTTGATTTGCAAATTAAAAATATTGTATTTACTGTATTACCATGTATATCTGCAGGGTTCAAGTATTTCACGCTGTCAAATTGTATAGTAGAGAATTGTATTATTTTATTACTACGCAATTAGTATAGTATTTAATATTGTTGATATGAGCACATTGCATATAACCAAATCTTAGTGTCGGTGTTCCCGTTTTAGTAGAATTTTAGTGCGTATATTGTAACGCAACTAAGAAGCAAATATTTAATAGACCGCTGCCGTTTCCTTGAGTCTTGCTGTCGCTTGACGTCTGCTGTGTCGAGAACTGGCGTAAGCACTGTCTGATGGTATACGCAGAAGGAGATAAGACGGAATAATATAATCAAAAATTTTCATTTTTCAATCAAAATCCAAACCATTTAATTATTTATGGATTTTTCGCAAATTCTCGGGTGTGTAATAAAACTATAGATATATTTCACACGGCTATAAGATTCAATTTCGATTCTGCGCGCAACGAAAATTAGCAACATAGAGAAGATATTTAGTTTCTTGTAACAGTTACATTTCCTTTCCAAAAATTACTTCAATCGTAATCAAAGTAATGACGCATTTTGACCAAACAATTTTTTTCATATGCGAATTTTCTTTCTATTCCTACCCATTTTGGGGTCTATTTCCACCCGGCGTGTGCCACCCGCCCGCCCACTCACCGTCCCCGCCCACGGCTTCGCCACGGCTTGCAGGCGGTCGATCTGCGCCGCTGCAGGTGCCTCTCGCATTGCGGACCTGCAGGCCCAGCCCCTGGCGCGTGCAGCCCTCGTCGGCGCCTTTAAGCCCGGATTACGCGCCCATATTGTGGCGGGTTTTCCTTTCACGCCTGAACAGGTCATGGGGCAAGATAATATTGTTGAAGGCTGTTATTATATTGAAATATGCTGTCGATACATAACATTATTTGGACAGTTGTGACCCTAGTAGACTAGCCGCGAAAATAATTTTGGCTCCTGCAATTCGGCTTTAAGACGTTGTTATTTAAATAGTTTATTAGCGAGGAAAAATCACAATTGTCTACTATAGTTATGAAATGAAGCCTTGTGTCAAAAATGGTTAGAGTACTATTTAAATACGGCTACCTACATAATATCTGAACTAAAATACGAAGTGACTAATTAAATTCAACTTAATTCAAGTGAGTAGTCGTTAGGATTAGACCAGAAAATTAAAATAATATAATTCATGGTTCAATGTTTTATACTAATGAGGCAAATTTTCATTGATTGTTGGACGGGGCGTAACAATCTCACATGAATTTAGAAGAGTAAAAAAGTGTTATTTATAAGAATAATAAATGCTTATAACACATAAATTGCCATACTTTTAATAAATGGAATAAGGAAAACATTACTTAATTTTCGTAGAATAAAAATTATGGCACTTTACCTACAAGGCTGTATAATTCTTTTATACTCACATGTTTAGTCTGGATTTGTGAGTATATGTGAGTTGACAAAACAAGCAATATTGCATCTGTGTATTGAATTAACTTAATAAAAAATAATTGTATATAATATCATTTGTCAAACTGATATTAAGTTGTCGTTAGTAAGAGAAATCTCATTACATTAAAGTAGTTTTTTGTACAATAGCTATGAACGAGGATGAAGCTATTACACAAAAGAATTTATTGACTAACACTGCATCTATTCTCTCAACAGAAATCAAAAGTTACGTAGTTCTGCAATATGAATTTAAATGATAATGCCATTGATTCATTTCAAAGTAAAAGTTCTCAAAAGAAAAACGTGTCGCAAAGGAAAGAATTGGGAAAACAATACAGGACTTTTCGAACACAAATCAGTTCCTACTCGAGCACAAATGCACCCTAGTCGTACACGGGTAAGAAGCTTTTTGACAAAGAGATTTAAAGCACCGGCGAAACATTTTTGTCACAAACAGCCCTTGAGTGGCTGAGAGCGGTATCCTGTTGCACTCGGATGTCGAAAAGTCGTCCTCTGCAACCGTGACTGCCACTGCCGTCGACCCCGCCGCCACACTAACCTCCTCCAGCCCCATCTCCGCCTTCGTTCTTCCAAGGCCCCTGCCGCTCCCGACGCAATCCTCACCGCCCTCCAAGACTACTTCCCACAGTTGCTCTCGCCGTCGCCACCGCGATCCACTTGCCGTCGCTTATTCACACCCGTTACCGCCGCCGTCTATGCTACCAACACTGCTACCTCTGCGTGCCTTACTCAATTACGTCACCTTCCCAACCTCCATCCTCGCCGATGCTGTCTGTTTCCGTCCACCTCGCCATTACCTGGCGCCGTCTCCACAGCCTCCTGCGCTCATACCCGTCGCAACCCCCCATCCCCACAGCTCTTCTCCACTCGTGTTCCCGTTCCTGCCCTCCACCCCC
>BOPP01000096.1:1787269-1804418 GCA_017312745.1 Gryllus bimaculatus | reverse complement strand
CCCCCCGCTAATCCTATCGACGCCGCTAACATGTCCATCTCGCCTGCCACTGCCATTACCACCTCCTCACTCCTCGTCCCCGCACTCGAACTCTACTACTACGCATCGACCCCGCGCACACCGCATCGTCGCCATCGCCACCGCACGTCCCCCACCCCGCTATCCGCATGTCCGCCCCTATCGAGCCACCGCCACTGCCTCCCACTGCCCACTCTGCATGCCAGCCACCATTATCACCGTCAACCATCCTCCCCATCCGCATACTCCATCCGCCTCCGCAACCTTTTCTGCCCCCTGCCGCAGCCCTCACCCGGCCCCACCTACCACACCCATCGGTATGACATCGCAATTACCCCGTTAAGTCACCCCCAGCTCCACCCCGTATTCCCTCCTCCCACGCGCACACCCCCATCCTTCCACCAATCGCTTACACCACCACCACCACCACCCACGCAGTTCCACTGCGTTTGAAGTCACGCTAACGGCCCTGTCCTGAGAACCTCTGTGGATCTCCGCTAGGTGGTCGGCGTACTGACGAGGCAGCAAAGGCAGTCTTGGAAACACAGGCAGTGGTGCGTTGTGGAGATGTGTGCCGCGGGGAGCAGGAAGAGGGTAGGGAGTGGGACATGGAGTGAAGAAAGCGTGGTCGGTGGCTGCGTCGGATGCTTGACGGAGCGCGATAAATTCATGACTAGCAGTGGAGACAGAGAGCGCGCGCGTTGGACAGGGTGGCCCGCGTGGGTGAGGCCGTGTGTGTTAGGTGGCGGCAAATTGGGGGTGGGAAGGGCAGGACGGGAACACGAGTGGGAGAAGAGTCTGTGGGAGATGAAGGGTTTCGACGGTAAATGACGCAGGAGGCTGTGGGAACGATAGCGCCAGGTAATGGCGAGGTGGACTTGAAACAGACAGCATTCGGCGAGGTGGAGCGTTAGGGGAAGGTGAGTAATTGTAAGGCACGCAGAGGTAGCGTGTTGGTGGCATGGACGCGGCAATGAATACGGGTAACGGTGATGAATAAGCGACGCAGTGGATCGCGTGGGCGACGGCGAGAGCAAACTGTTGGGAAGTAGTCCTTTGGAGGGCGTAGGATTGCGTCGGAGAGCGGAGGGCCTTGCAAGAACGAAGGCGGAGATGGGGCTGGAGAGACGTTAGTGATGCGCGGCTCGACGCAGTGCAGTCACGGTTGCAAGAGACGACTTTTTCGAACTCCGGTGCCAACAGTGATACCGCTTCAGGCACTCAGGGTTTTTGACAAAAATGTTTCCCTGCTTTTAAATCTCTATTGTCAAAAAGCTTCTTAACCTGTGTAACATAGGGTCATTTGTTGCTCGAGTATGGAACATGATTTGGTTCGAAAAACCTGTTTGTTTTCCCCCCCCCCCCCCCCCCCCCCCAAATTTTTCCTTGCACACGTTTTTCTTTTGAGAACTTTTACTTTGAAATGAAATCAATGGCATTATATTTAAATTTCATATTGAAGAACTACGTAACTTTTGATTTCTGTTGAGAGAATAGATGCAGTGTTAGTCAATAAACTTCTTTTGTTGTAATAGCTATTCTCTCGTTATAGCTATTGTACAAAAACTACTCTTTAATGTAATGAGATCTCCTTCAACTAACGACCAACTTAATATCAGTTGACAAATGATTTATATATAATTATTTTTTATTAAGTTAATTCAATACACGATGCAATATTGCTTGTTTGTCAACTCACATAGTACTACAATCCATGACTAAACATAGTGGATAAAAGAATTTCAGCCTTGTAGGTAAAGTGCCATAATTTTTATTCTACGAAAATTAGTAATGTTTCTCTTATTCCGATTTTCTAAAAGTTATTGCAATGTTATGGTTAGTAAGCAATTAATCTATTACTTTATTAAATAACACTTTTTACTCTTCTAATTCTGTGAGATTGTTACGCCCCGTCCACAATCATGAAAATTTTGCCTCATTAGTATCACAAACATTGAACATGAATTATATTATTTTAATTTTTGTCTCAATCCTAAGCACTTACTCACTTGAATATAATTGAATTATTAGTCACTTCGTATTTTAGTTCAGATATTATGTAGGTAGCCGTAATTTAAATATAGTAACTTCTAACCATTTTTTACATACAAGGCTTCATTTATAACGTAGTTAGGTACAATTTCTGATTTTCCTCGCTAATAAACTATATTACAATAACAACGTCTTAAAGTCGAAAATTGCAGATGCCAAAAATTATTTTGCGGCTAGTCTACTACAGGTCACAACTTGTCAAATAATTTTATGATTCGACAGCATATTTCATAAACAGCTCTCAACATATTATCTTCGCCCAACCTGTTCAGGCGTGAAAGGAAAAACCCGCCACAATATGGGCGCGTTAAATCGGGCTTAAAAGGCGCCGACGGGGGCTGCACCGCGCCTCGGACTAGGCCACTGGCAGGTCCGCAATGCCGAGAGGCACCTGCAGCGGCGCAGCATCGACGCCTGCAAGCCGTATGCGAAACGCGGGCGGGAGGAGTGAGTGCGGCGGCGGGGGTGCGCACAACGCCGAGTGGAAATAGACCCAAAAATGGGTAGGAAAGAAAGAAAATTCGCATATGAAAAAAAAAATTGTTTGGTTAAAATGCTCATTACTTGTGATTTACGATTGAAGTAATTTTGGAAAGGAATTGTAAACTGTTACAAGAAATATCAATATCTCTCTATTTCATATTTTCGTTGGCGCGCAGCATCGAAATTGAATTCTCATTAAGCCGTGTGAAATATATCATATTTTATTACACACCCGAGATTTGCAGAAAAAATCCGAAAATAATTAAATGGTGTGTGGATTTTGATTGAAAAATGCAAAATTTTCTGATTATATATGTCCGTCTTATCTCCTTGCTGCGTATACTATCAGACAGTGTTACGCCAGTTCTCGACACAGCAACGTCAGCGACAGCAAACTCAGAAACGGCAGCGGTCTATTAATATTTGCTTTTAGTTGCGTTACAATAACGCACTAAAAATTCTAACAAAACGGGACACCGACCACTAAGATTGAGTTACATGATGTCTCTTCAACAATATAAATACTATACTAATTGCGTATAATAAAAATTAATACAATTCTGTACTATACAATTGACAGGTGAAATACTTTGAACCCATCGCGATATACATTGTATAACAGTATAATCCAAATATTTTATTTGGCAAATCAAAATTCTAATTTGAGTTGATGCTATGGATTTTTCGCTGTTCGAAAATCCCTTAAACAACAGTACGATGTCAAAATCCGTCTGTATATAGACCAATGCAAAGGGGAATGAAAGCTTTTTAATGTTACTTCTTTTTGTTCATAAAAGATAATCTTACGATTCTCCAAGAACCTAGCTGTTGAATTATTGAAATAAAAATTAGAAGACTTATACCAAACTCGTACTGAATCCAAATGTACTTGCCAATGTAGTATTTTTCACGTATCTCCGATGCACAGAAAAAATGTTAATAAACTTTGCTCTCCACTTTACACATTTTCCCATAACTATCCGATTATCAATATTTATTATTTTTTGAAATAATATTCATTATGATAAATTAACCCAATTTTCAAATTATTTTTTAATAACCTCATGAGTGATATTAGAAACACCAAATCCAGGAGGATCTTCCAGTTTTACGTTTTCATAGAAAAAAATGGAAGAGATAACTTTTAATCTATACTTTATTACAGTAACCTCGATATCATGTAACCCTCACAAAAATAAAAATAGTGCATCGAGAAAATAAATATAGTAGTTACAGTGAATGTATTCTTCTTCTTGTTCTTCTTCTTTGGAACGGAGTTGTCAAGAATTCCTTAAAGAATATGTTTTTGGTTTTCTCTTTTTAATCCCAGTAATTTTTTTTTTTCCTTTATGCCAAAGAGTTTCCATAATCGAGTTGACCATCCATTTTTTCTTTCTTTTCCTAGAAATGTCGTGTCCATTACTTTTATTTTGTACCTTTTTATATTGTAACACTTAACTATTATAATTCTTGGAATTACCAATCGCGTATAACGACGAGCGTCAAAGACAAAGGATGGAGGAACTTTTACAGCTCGAGAGTATCCAGTGACTGAAAAGTCGCTGTCATTCCTCGGCCAGGTACCTGATGCGTTTCTGGTACGAGAATTGGCCGCTTGCGGGTATGAAAAAGCATCAGTCTGCTATAATATTGGTTTTCCTGTGCATGCTTCAGGCGACTGACCCAATTTCCTTGGAAATAGGTCGAGGGTATAGAACATCACGCTAATTATCGTTACATCGATTCCCGTTTGCCAATCCTCACGTGAAACTATGTTGATCCCACTACCCTCATATGGCCCTTACCCCGATCTCGAGAACCTCTGACGAGTGTGGAGCGGTCATGGCTGAAGCTGAATAGAGTTTAGACACGATGCTCATATACAGATTCTCTCTTCCGGCTTCATTATTTTTTAAAGTCCAAATAAATATTATTTTCATTTGAACACCTCTTGACGTTCTTATATTTTATTTTTTAGAAAATTAGTTTCTCCACTATTTCTGAATGCCAGATGCTGCGGTTGTTGTTAAGCGTTTGTTGTCAACGCAATACGGGCCGCTCTAGACGGAAACTGCTCAATAAAGTAATAAATGTTTTTGTTGAGACAAAGTTTTTTACTAAGTAATGAATGTATGACCAATCGAAAAGCTACGCACTATATAGTATTTAAATACAGATTTATATTCCAGGTATATGTTTTCTTCATTCATGATACATCCATACATTAGATCACATTCTTACTATTTATGTATATATAATATTACACTTTACCAATGGTAAAAAGCTTTGCCAACGCAACTCCTTGAATTACTCATAGCACACTATTGTAATCTTCTTGTCTTACGTATTCCTGCAAAAAAAAGTGTAAAAAAGGATTATTTTATTCAAAGAGCCCCTTCACCTAAAATTGAGAATGGTTTCATTGCAGTTATAATATTCTTTTTTTTAAATGAAAAAATATTTTGCGTGCTGCACAGTGGAAGGCACTGGGCGAATTTCCGGGTTTAGTTCAATATCACTGTGGCAAGGGTGCGTTGGCTGACCGCGCCGACGGAAGGCGGACGGGGCAGGTAGTGGCGGGACTTGGTCCAGGCGCGAAAGTACGGGTCAGATGAGGGCGCGGGGCGGGCTCAGTGCGTGGCTAGGGAATGTGCGCAGACGAGAGAGGCAGCGGCAGCGGAGAGGACGGGGGACGGCGGCGACGCTGGCGCGGCGCGTGGGCCGGGAGGCGCGGCCGGCGCCCACTTTTTGGGCGATTCGCCCAAGTTACCGCTTAGTCGGCACACGGACCGCTGCCTCGCGCCGCCGCCACATAAACAATAGAGGATATTATTTTATTCAACAGAATACGCAGCCTGCGGGCTCGAGCGAAGCGGCGGCGTCTCCGCAGCGCCTCCCCTCTCCCCTCTGCACGCACGCACACGCACTCACGCACGTTTGGCACTCACACACAACACTGCAAAACGTACCACACGCAGCAGATGCTCACGCACACAACCGCACACCTAATTTACACGCACAGAACAACGCTGACCGAAGACTAGCAACAACACACACACACCAACGCACACGTACATGCACAATGTACATCATCACAGACGCACAACACTGTAAACAAACAGTTATCTTGCACAACGCCAAAACCGCTTCACGCAACACAACACGGCTAGGCAACACAACTCACACCACAGCGCAGGAGCGCAACAGCATGCACACAACAAACACTCGCAAATAGAGCCGATATTTTCACTGGCCCATACCAAATTAGTGGTCTTCGAATAATAATGCTATTCACCACATTCTTGAGTCTTATTATCACACCTCCCTTTTGCTAACAAATTTTCAGTGTCATTGTGTGCTACTTTTGCTACGTGTCGCTGGATTTTTTCCTTATCATCCTTAGTTTTTTTACTGACCGTTTCTTGCAGAAACATAGATGTCATCCTGTTTCAGTATGCGGTTATGTTACTTTCATCTAACAACTTCTCTTTGGCTATTGTTTTCCATAGCTTCTAATTACCCGGTTTGTGTCAATGCAGGAAATCACTTCTTTATTTTATACCCCAGATTATTTATGTAGTCAGGAAATATCTTAGATACTTACCTGCACATTGATCACGTTATCTGAGATACGTATTAATACCAGCATCCTGGACTTTGTAGATGTAATTTGACCAGTAAAATGAAAAAGATGTTCCCAAATCTAATTTGTGTTGAATGGTTCTAACGTTTTAATGTCACTATTTTCATTACGCTTTCATAATATACCATATTTCATTTACCTCTTCGTATATCATAGATCATCGGTTCTCAAATTTACATTTTATCTAGTTGGGTATTATTCTCTAACATAAAGTTAGAAATGATGAACATTAATTTGTGTCACTCGTCCAATTCAAAGCTGATGAGTTTTAACTTTTTACAACAGGGTTTTCTTATGAATCTTATTTATAACTACACAATTACTCATATCTTTTATTCATCATTGCCTCCTCTCTGAGCATTGCCCGATTTAATCTCTTAATTTCCCTAGACTCTGTATCTTTTTTATATTTTTATCCCACACGTAACTAAATCTTTTATATACTCTTATTTTATTACAAATCATGAACAATACTCCCGTACTTTCGTCCAAAATATTCCACCATCAGAATATTTCTTTCGTGCGGTATGTCTCGTTGACATGGCTTTGTTTATACAGACTCGCGGCGACGACTTACGCTAGAATACTTAGGAATTCTTAATTTCATTATTAAATAAAGATAGCACGTGTTAAACACAACTTTTTACTAATCTGGTATCTCTTCTGACTTAAAAAAAGTATAACAAGACATTTAGAGACATTAAAAAGCCGACAAGAACAAGTGATTGACATACAATAACCGATATCTCAATCAGAGACACCAGAAGAGAACATTTTCCCTCCATCCCCCCCCCATTCATACTGAATTAACAGAGGTGACGGTGGCAGTGACGGAAGCGGAGGCGGTCGCGGAGGCAGTGCCAGAGGCGGCGGCGGTGGCTGGGTGGCGAGGGACGCGGACAACAGAGGGAACGCGTGTATTCAAACCCAACACAAATGGGCTGGCCCTTTGAGAATAAAGGAGTCCCATTCTAGGTAAAATATATAGTCGAAATTACGCGCGAGTCGCTGGCAGTGGCTGCGGCAGAGATGTGAGAATGCGGAAAACTCGCTTCCCCACTCCCCGTCCGTCTCTGGTTAGAGGAGATTGTGATAGGTGTCCGAGATCTTTAATGGAGTTGTGAGAATGGTGCTTTGTTCACATAAATTAGCTTGTATTTGACGCTACCTAATTTCAACGCTCACAGTAAAAGGTTTAATCGAAGAGTCTCGGCGATTACATTCCAATAGTTGGATTCATAATCTGGAAAAGTAAGACTTCAAGTAAAAGTGATAAATGTAAAAAAGAAAATTCCCAGGGTGAAGAAAGTATTGAGGAAAATTCAAGTTTTATGAAACTCGGGAACTACCTACTTTTCAGAAAGAAGGTATAATCCACAAATGAAATCAAATATTGAAGTGAAAGAGAATGTCTCATTTAAGATATATTAATTCAACAAATTTCTAAATTATATGAAACAAAACTAGCAATTTTCCCTACGATTGAAATGTGAAATGGATACGGATATATTAATTGAATGTAACATTTCAAATTATCATATAACAATTTAATATTTCAAATGCGCGTTGCTAGTAGATTATAGTTATAGTTTTCCTGGCTAATGTGCCGTGGTGTAATAAAAATTGTTTAAAGACGCTCGAAAAATAAAAGTCATATTGACGCCAGTCGTAAAGACTTTATATTGTTTCAAAGCTTGGCAGAGGAAAAATAAAATTCAAAGAGCACTCAAACTGAAAATATGCAATTAAAACTGAACTAAAAAGTGTAAGACATGAAAACGTAATGCTATCGCGTTCAAAAAAGCTTTTTTGAAAATATGTTTAGCACTTTTTACAGAGTTCAACGCAGTTCAACAGAGAGGTAACAAAAATTGTAAACTGGAATTAATTTCACTTTCTTTTGATAGTAAAATAGTTCAATACACGAAACTGGTGTTGTATTATTATCATGAATGATTTTATATTCAGAGAAAAATAAAATACTACTATTATCTCAATTACAACCTCATGAGAGGCAAAACAATTCGTTATTTTTTCAACGTTCATTATTTTTATGAATATTCTGCCTTGAGAGTAACTATTTATTGTAAAGACAACTACAATAGTATAGTTCACTGAGGTGCTTCTTGAAGTTTCTTTACAATGCCATGTGATATATGTCTGATCAACTTGTGATTTTTCCAAATAACAGTTCAAAATCCTTTTTTAAAAATTGGGTATTCTGACATACCAATACTAAGAGTACGATATTAATCGTAGTCGTGCAGATACTTAAGAGGCGCTGGTACACGAATTATCGCGCAGTTGAAGCAGTCGACTCAATGTAAATATCTCAACCGGTCACAAAACACTGATAGACCAGATATTCACTCGCATTCAATCTCACAATAAACACGACACATGTCCCAAAATTCTCATAGTATTTCACTATCTCCATTTCACTCTTAGCTCTTATTGATCAACACGATGCTTTACATGGAAGTTCTGAGATAATATCTCAAACACTTCCGAATATCCACGTTCAATTGAGTGATAAATCTTTGAACAGAACTGTCGTTATCTAAGATTTTTGTTCCCAAGGTCGGAGAGTACCACTGTAGTACATATATGATATCTGTTTTGAATGATAGGCCTGGAGTAATTATTCATTTTAGAACACCCGTTCAGAGTACGAATTTAGAATCATTTCAAATATCAACTATTTCCTAGAAGATAACAGAAATAGTATCAAGAAAATATGCGTCATATTCCTTGGGGTAATCCAGGTGCATGTTAAAATAAATCTGAGAAATTCTCCAACAATAACATCATCATATAAAATACAGAGATTGGGATTCACCCCGCTTCACACGTCCTTAAATCCAAGAGGAAAAGTATTTCTAATTTACGGCTGCAGCTTTTTGTTGTTGGTTTTTTTGTATTTCCTGTTAGTTCAGTTAACTTTTTTTTTTTTCGGAACTAAACCTACGGATGGCAGTAAGAACAAAATGAGAAGGGAAGGATCACGAGGTTCGTGACCCGTTGTTTAAAATTCTACTTCGATAAGCACCTGCAATTAATGGATTCGATTGAATTGCATTACAAAAACAACATATCCAAGCAGCCGGGCCACAATTCTCATTCAGGCAAAGTCTTCGTCATAATATAAGAAATTATTCCAAATCCTGGTAAAATTAAAATTTTAACCTCTGGGTGACCAAAGAATCAAAATAGATGTTGATATAGAATTAGATCTCCTCCTCCTGCAGGCTCTAAAAATTATGTATTTAAATTTCGATTTTCGCCAGCTACTTCATTGAATATGTTAATTACCTGCCGTAGGAATTGAAACCTTCGTATCTCCAGTTGGAAGCATCATAGGCGACATGAAATTAATAAACCAAAGCACATGGTCATCTGCCCTCCATCGCTGTATAATTGTATTTACTCTGTCATAACACTTAAACAATTATTTTGTGGATATTAATTCTTTGAATAAAATGAAAACATCACTGTTTCCTGAACAGTATTACGAATAAATGTCTTGTGTCGTTTTCCTGAGGCGTGGTTCATTGCGATACTAATTTTGCTTTGTGGTTTCAAATCTGCTGTTCATAAGCGCAACTCGATATTATATTGATTCCAATGTAATAAAGAATCATGAAAGAGATAAGATTACTTCAGACGCAACCAAACAATTAAAGACACAAATTTATGAATTAATGTATAATGATGGGCATTTAATGTCAGCCCTTAAATCAAGTCGCAGCGCTAAACAATTCAATTAATACCCCTTGCGATCCAAAAAGAGAAACAGGAGTGAGTCCTTCTGGGTACACAAACGATATACCTAAACGACCACACTCAGTTGTTCGTACCTATAACCTAAACGGTGAAGACATTATTTATTGCCAATTCTATAGACTGACAAGATCCTATTAATACTTCACTCCTGAAATTACTATTCCGACACATAAATCATGGAACCTTCTCGCAACTGGAGAAATCAGCGTCGTGGCAATTCTCCCAGCGGGTCCAGATCTCTTCCGCTGATCAGACCCGGGGTAACCTCTTGCGTGCTCTGAGGCGCTTAGCTCAGATGCGTGACGGCTCCCCGCCACGCGCTAATGTAGCTCCACTGACCTACATCTGCAACCGTATTGATTGCATTAACAGTGGCCTTTGAAGAAGACGTTTCACGTAAGTCTCACCCGTCTATTATTACTTCAGATGTATTCCGCGTACGATTTTTAGGCGATATTACATATACCCCCTCGATTAACTGTTTCTGTGTTACATAAAATACTCGTTATTTTAAATGCGGGTACGTTTTCACTAAGAGAAAGAAATGGTAATTAACTTGTACTGTGAGGTATAAAGGTAGCCGAATATCGGAGAGGAGCCTAAAATCGGATATCAAGGTTTCAGCTCTTTGATAAGCTGCAACCAAGAAGCATCTATGCCAACTACTACCTCTTCCAGCATCCCTTACCCATTGGAGTTGAGGCAGTCTTCACGCCAGAAGCGTCTCAGTTAAAATTATTTTTCTTATTTCGTGATCGTAAAATATTCTGCAATATCTTCTGATCGCTTCATAAAATCAATTTGTGCAAGCATTTTTATCAATATTATATTTAATAAAATTAGGGAAGAATATTAGTTTGAAATAGAATCAGCTTGTTTGACAACGTCTCTTACTATTTAAGTTATGAATATCATAATAAAATAGGGTTAAGGCTCCCAATATTGAATACGGGAGGTATTCTAATGTCAGATATCAAATTTTAGGGTGTTATATTAATTATTTTTATAAATATGAAGCCAGAGTGATTAATCATTTATGAGCCCATTCAAATTTTACTTTCCTCGAGAAGTTAAAATATGTTTCTAAGAATCCTTATAGTGTATTAACCAGTTATCAAATTGACGACCTTATGGGTAGAGCTTATGTTAAAGTCACACCACTCTTCTGATCTGATCTACAAATTTAGCAAAGGAAACACTCTTATTGATCTACTAAGTACATTTTTATTGCTTTCTTTACTTCCTTGCCTATCCGATATTAGGAGCCCATTTTGCAAACAGATAAAAGTGTTAACTTTTACAATAAATTACAAAAAAATATAAAATGTGGACTCATCGTTTCCAAGCTCTGGACTCCGTTACAAAACATACTAGTGTAGGTATTAAGATGGAAAATGTTGTGAAAAATTAAAATAATTCTTACTGGAATAAAACAAAAAGGTATCCTAAATTCGGCAATTTCCCCCTACAAGTTGAAAAATCAGGAGTAGTAATTCAACATCACGATCCTCTCAATATTAAGAAATAATAATTAATTAATAAAAATAAATCCTGTACCGTTTCTGCAACAGATGCACGAAGACAGAAATACTTTCTGGTAATTTCCGGATTTTTTCTCGTCTGAATTTCTCCGTCATTTCCAGACCCACTGCCTCTTTACTGGAAGACGAGGCCAGGGAGAAAGCGCTGATACAAGTAGGTCTTTATTCTTATTCCATTCCCAATTATTAAAAATTGGCTTTTCTGCAAATTCTTCTAACAGCAAAAAGCGAAACTCATCTCTGATTCTCTATTCACCAAGAGTACAGGTTAATGACTTTTTCTACAGAATATTCGACATTCTATTCTGCAGCAACGAACAGCTTCTAATGACAATGTCATACTAAGAGATACAGATATTCATATCTGGACATTACATTCACGATTCATCAAAATCTGAAATTTCTATATTGTTAATTAAATCACTAGTATTCGTATTTCGATGGGGCTTGAAATTGAAACAATATTTCTAGAATTTAGCATAATACATAATTTTGACGGTAGATGTCATGGACCGTGAACAAGAATTTTCAGTTAATTTTTTATCGCCGATTTGGATTTTGCGACAAAATGTAAACCCTTAATCGATATTTTTCTGTGAAATTTGACTCTATAATAAATAAGAGACGTCTTCAATTCAGAACAGCTTTGATTCATTAAATTATATCAGCGATTGATCGAGTGATTGATTCGTAATTTCGCATACGTCAATTGGTAAGACCGTTATATTATAAGTGCTTTTTTTATCGCGGGAGGTGGCGACGACCTACTTCTGTGTGTCGAAATCCGGCGCCGACATACACGACCGTATTCGTCACCGATTGTATTCAGCCCAGCTATGTAGCTAGTGTCGAAAGTCCTACCACCATCGGAGACTAGAAACTCGATCCCTAGGACCTCCCGTTCTGCCGGAACTGCAGTGACATCTGCTGGTGCCCTGAGCTACCTTGGCCGGTTTATATCAGCGAAAAACATCATGATATACAAAGGATTTTATATGAAGACTCATACCTGCAGTACTCCAGATAGCACCCGACAAAATTATGTTTTTGTCAATTTCTAAGGGTGTTTAGAATTCAAAACGTGCTTCGTATGGAACTAGTGGTACTACAACGAACCATACTTTCTCGCATTGTTTCTAGATTCTCAATTTTTTAAAATTCAGTTAAACCAACGAAAATTAGACATGCGTCATTATTTTAAATGTTTCGTATCCTATCTTAGAAATAATTTAAACAAAAAAGTAGGGGTTTTCAGAAAATGTTTTGTTTTATAAATTGCGTAAGTAAATTTTTTTCTAAAATTTTTTCCCAAAATATTGCACATGACAGTTTACAGATTTTGTTTACGGCAAAAATCTATAAATTGTTCTTGTAGGTTGATGCTGAAACAACTTTAAACTTTTGCAATTTTAAAAAAATCAGGGATTTCAACGAAAATGAGAGCTGCAATATTCTCTTAAATATCCTTTACGCTAAACTAGAACAAAGTTAAATCAAGAAATTTGGAGCAAATTTTGAGAAAATTTTGAAAATATTGTTTGGTCATCATATAAATTGCTCTTTCCCGAAGATTAAAATATCGGCTTCAAACTCACACGATCTCGAGTTCATTTAAATCATCCCGATGATATCAATTTTTAAGATAATCGGATGAACGATTTAGGCACTAGCTTTGACTTGAGACGGACGGAGGGACGGACAGACCGACGATTTGTAGTCAATAGATTTTTCGATTTCAAGTATCTGTAATATGTGGATACTGACTTCACAGCGTAAAGGAAGTAAATTACTATAAATAGGGACAAGATTTTTCCATTTTTTCGTTACTAGGGCGCGGTAATAAGAGTTTTTCTGTCAAAAATTCTCCGTTTTCCAGAGCGCGATTACAATTCGTTTTCTTCCTACGACGTAAGGGCGAGAAAGTAAAGCAAACTGAGTTTCATTTCACTCAATTACTCAAATACCGCCAACCCGTTCGATTGCTCTTAGCTCGCACGTGCAGGTATTCCGGAGCGTGTCCGAAGGCGGCGTTCTCAGAAGTGCCGCTCCCGGGCTGTGTTTCAGCCTCCGGCCCATGAAAGCGGGACGCGCGGCTCGTGTAGCATCTCGCTCCATTAGCTGCCTCCTGCAGGGCGCCGAGCGCGGTATCGTCCGTGTGCGGGGTTCGTGAGCGCCGAAATGATCTTCACGTTCGAACCACCAATTGGCGGTGGTAAAACCAAAACTAATGATTTTGTGTGAGATACTTGAGGTTCGTGAAACAGTTTCTGCATGAAGGATTTCTACATAACTATACTCTGGGGAGCTTTTGTATTTTTATTTGTTTGATTCATGTATTTTCAAAGCTATGGATAATTGATAGAAATACAAATGTATCTAGAAATTGATTACAATGACGTTTGACAGATCCGAGATTTTTTTTTGTTTTTTTGTTTTTTGTTTTTTTGCTTTCACATTGTGTACAAATATTTCCTCAATATTGCATCCCTGAATTCACATAATTAATACGTTAATTTATATTTAGTGTTTTATTTATATTTAAATCAGTTTAATTGCTTCAAAACTAATACGTATTATTTACAAAGTATTGTGCTCGTTATTCTACTGTACTGTATAGATCAGCAATGTATGTAAATTACATTTATTTCTTGTTGATAATATCAGTCTCCACAACATCTCCATATGAACAAAATAGCCTTAGATTATAATTATGGCATACTTTAAATTAATATTTTTTTTATTTATATATCTGCTCGCCATGATTTTTGAAACAATACTTCATATAATGGCACAAAATGGATTGAATATTATAAATATTTGTTTACGGAGTAGAAAAACTTAATTATAACTGAAGAGTATATTTAGGTCATGGTTCAAAAGAACACAAATTATGTATTTCAAAAAAGCATTAGGTAGAAAAATGAGAAAGACTCGAATTTTGTTTTCTCTCACTGGGATCTCTCGTTCCTTTCCACGCTGAAACGGCAATTTATTCTATTTCCCTAACCCCTTCTCCCTACTTTCCTTTCTCTCCTTCTTCCATCTGCGCTGTCAGTCTCCACCGACGGTAAACAAAATTCCCAAATTTCCAATTCCACGCGAATCTGGAGGCGGTGACGCCGGCAGCGGTGGGGTGCGGGCGGGGCGACTTTTTCCGTTAAATCTCAGGCGCCGCCTTAGGATCTTTCGTCGGTGCGACGGAGCGGTCGTAGGGGGTGGCAGCGGTCGTGGCGGCGGTGACGGTGATGGTGGTGGCAACGGTGGGAGGGCGGAGACCGAGGTGGGCGGTGGCTCCCGGTGGCGGCGTGGTGGCTTGTGACGGCAGGTTGGGCGCGGAGCGCGGTGGTTGAGGCCGTGCGGTGTCAGAGACGGTGGAGAGGGCGAAGGATGAGGGGGAGATGGAGTGTAGTGGAGGGGAGATGAAGGGGGGCGGTAGGGGGCCACTGCGGGGACAGAAGCGGGACGAGGGCAGGGGCGGGAGAGAGGCAGTGGCGGCGGCGGTCCCCGCAGGCGGGGCGGGGTGGCGGCGGTGACGGCGACGGCGTTGGCATTGGTGGCGGCATTGGTGGCAGCTGTGGTGTGGCCTACAGAAGAGAGAGGTGGCGATGACTGAGACTGCCGACAAGGTAGAGGCAGGGTGCGCTCGATACATGCCTCCGCCGCCTCCGCACAGTGGGACGAAAGCATACACAGCACACTTTCTGTGGTTTGCAATGACGGAGTTGAAGCGGGACCGCTCATCCGCTACCTCTAGATACAGCGATGCAAATCCCAAACCAAATCACAATTCACGATTCGGTACAGAATACGGTTCCTATTTAAACGCAAATTACGATTTAAATCTCGATTCAAAGTAAGCTTAAAGTTCATAGTTCAAATCCTGGTTTCATTACGATTTAAATTCCAGCTGATTGATGAGTAATTTGTGGTGGACAATTCGTGTTCATGACAAGTTCTCTGGGTTCTCTGCTGTTTACCCTAGTTCCCCTTACCCTCAACTCATTATCATGCAAATTATAACATTATCACACATCACCTCTCAATATAATACATTCATTTCCAGTATCTCCGTAAAGGCTAAATATTGAAGACCATAATAAAGATTTGTGATTTCCGTAATTTTCAAAACCTCGATCAACTATCAAACATATTCCTAATGTAAACCGCTCGTGACTCAGAGCGGAGTTGCGTGGTTTTAACCAAGGAGATCCGAGTTTGATTCCCGGACAATCTCATGTGAAATTTGGTCCGACAAAATTAGTTTGCTAGGGGCTAGTCCAACACCTGTGAAGTGATGTAGCTAAACCGTACCCCTGTCTAATTCTTTTTCATTTCTGGCCGCTGAGTTGTGACGCAGGAGCGCATGTAAATTTTAAAAATGCCTAATGTCAATTAATACCGTCAATATAAAATTCATAAAGCAAGCGCTATAATGTGTCGTAGCGACTTTCAAGTTTCGTTGCCTTGAAGGCCCTAATTTCCAGCCCGATGATGGCAATTTTGAAAAGTAGCTGAGTTAAAGGGGGTTATTGAATAGATTAAAATGTTTACAGAACACTTACTTTGGCCTTAGTACATGTATTTGGATGTCACGCCAAACCCTAAGAAACTCAACAGAGACACAGAAGGAATAAAATATCATTAAATTAATATTCCCATGTTTTGAAATGCCTGCTAAATGTTAAGGCAAACGAACTCCGAATGCAACAAGTACAATAGTTCTTTATTTTCACCCAAAAGACTAGATATAAGTGGTTCTAATTCTGCTGTTGGCTGGAGGATAGAGACCAACTGCACCGACCTGGGATCTTTGGCGTGGACTCTCCTATCAGTATCAGGTGAATGTTGGAGCAGTACCCTAACAAATTGATCATAGAGTGCAAGCCATCTTCTCTTCTTCATCGCTGACCTCTCTTCTCTCCCCACCACACACACACAGACTCACATACACAAAGAACACTACTTCGCTTGACGAGGTACCAGTCAATAGTTTTTAGCTTGTACCAACTGGAGTGGACTCCTGCTGGTTGAAACATGCAGGGGTATCAATTCGATCTGTAGATCAAGTCGGGATAGTCCAGTCATTACTTGAAGATATGCTTTAGGTGGAAAACAAACATCGCTATCTTCCTGAGAGGCGTGGGTAAGATTTTACTCATACCACGCAAACGAAATACTCTACTTTAGGTTTCACAATGTTTTGACTAAGTACCACCACATGTACTATAAAAGAATACATTTGTTTCTTGATCATATCGGTATTCTTATAACATTTTTCCGTTTGTTCACTTTAATGATCAACAGCTAATTTTTTGCTTCATTTCATACTCATTTTGCAGTAAAGCGATTTAATCATTTTTTAAGACTGATTGTGGACCAGTGTGCGCAGAGTTGCCGTAGTCGTCGCCACCCTCGTCCTTGCCTTTGCTTCTTCCTCCGCCCCCTCCCCCCTGACGCTCGCCCGCCCGCGCCTCTCCGCGCCTCACTCAAATTGCAATCGCACGGCGAGTGCGGCGGATGTGTTATTCGTAATTGGGTTGTATCCGCGGGCGACGGTGGGGGCGGCTGCGAGGGCGGCGGCGGCGGCGGGGGGTCCCTGGCGCGCGCGCGCACACACACAAGACGGACG
>BOPP01000096.1:1746259-1765761 GCA_017312745.1 Gryllus bimaculatus | reverse complement strand
CTCTTTCTTTCTTTCTCTCTTTCTCTCTTTCTTTCTTTCTCTCTTTCTTTCTTTCTCTCTTTCTCTCTCTCGTTCTCTCTCGTTCTCTCTCGTTCTCTCTCTTTCTTTCTCTTTTTCTCTCTCTTTCTTTCTCTTTTTCTCTCTCTCTTTCTCTTTTTCTCTCTCTTTCTTTCTCTTTTTCTTTCTCTTTCTCCTTTTCTCTCTCTTTCTTTCTCTTTCTCTCTTTCTCTCTCTCTCTCTCTCTCTCTCTCTCTCTCTCTCTCTCTCTCTCTCTCTCTCTTTCTCTTTCTCTCTCTCTCTCTCTCTCTCTCTCTCTCTCTCTCTCTCTTTCTGTGTCTCTGTTGTCGTTCAGCACGTTCCAGTTGAAGCAATCGCGGTTGCTGCTGGCGCGCTGGGCGGATCGACCCCGTCTGAGTGCGCTGAGCTGGCGCCCAGCAGCCAGTGGCCAGCGGCCCGCGGCCCGCGGCCTCGCACCTCGCCGCAACCTCCGAGCAACCTTCTCCGCCCAAGCGACGCCCAGCCCCGCCACTCACCTGCAGCGAGCGACCCGCGACGGAAGGCCAAACAAATCCCGTCAATCCTCCCTGTAAACTTGTCACTATGAATCTGGTCATCTGTAGCTTGGAGGCAAGAGCGGACGATTTGCATCCATTAATGGAGTTCAAATCCCGTTCGATCCGTGTGAATATTTCGGATGCACTAGCATGTTGGCGACCGATTTTATCCGGGTCCTTCCGGTTCCCTTGTCTCCCACCTAATGATAATTTACTTTTTACCAATATTGTAATAACCATCTCTTGAAATTTCTGATCGTTGAGTTAAATTTCTTTAGTCTTTAACTAAAACTTAAGAACTTTTACCAAATGGTCACGAGAAGAATTTCTCCATCAGAAATATAACCACAGGTTTTGATAATGGATTCGTTATAATGAGAAACCTTTTCAACTGGACCAATAGCAGTCAGAACTAAAAGATCCCGCTGAAATTCGGATTCCAAAACATCTTTATTCACTCTCATCACTCTGAGTGATCAACTTTGAGACAACAGAGAGTTGGAAAAAGCTGGCTTGATCTCGGGATAAATCAGCTTTCTCATCTCCCCGAATCTCATTATATTATTACTTCACTTTATACATCTCTACTAGCATGGACTCGTCAATTCGATGATCCCTGAAGTGATCATTATCAGATCTGAAGACTTACCATGACTCATCCCTGAAGATTTATGATCAGACAATTACAATAATAATATAATGCTGCTTCAATTTTCATTCTACGTTTCATTGTTCCTTTCGTCGTCCTATGTTTTCAGTGTATGTTCCCTCCTGCGGCAGTTTTCAGTCAAAGGCATTACCCTTGAAAATCTTACGATATTTCCAGTCACATATTTCATTACACTACTTTCTCACATGTAAGTCTCTCTCCAAAATACCACGTATTTGCCAACTGAGGAATTACTATAGTAATATTTTAATATTTTTATGATGCCGCAAATCTGTGACTCGAGACATTTGACTTTGCTTCCATTCCAAAGAAAGGCATATGAAGCCAATTTTCAAATAAAACTTTTCTTGTGGTAGAGTTAGAAGAGTAATAGGAACGTAATGCAAAGTGAAATGCTTATTTTTTGGCTGAACTAAAAGTCAGAGACGAAAAACGTTCAGGACCCTTCATATTTGCCTTGACAAGACCTATACATGGAGGAAAACCTCAACTCAATTCGCCCCATAAGATAAAATAAATGAAATAGTAAGTCTTCACATTTTATTCTCAAGCAATAGTCGGAAAGAATCCTACAAACCATTATCCCCCGCTATAATCCCTTTTCATATATTTTCGAAGTTTTACTTTAAACACGCTTGAAGTCCACGCACTCTAGTTTCTCTCCCTTAGAAATGCGCGAGTTTGGCTGGCTGACTGGGACCTTCCCTGAGTTTCGTTCCAGTTTTTTTTTCAAGTCTACTTCAAATATTACCGCATCCCTTCTACCTACAATACATGCAGAAAATATGACGGTTTCGTGCGATTTATAAGACACCAACTCCTCAAAACCCTGTTAATACATCGGAGTAGGTCATAACCCAGGAAGGGTGCACTAAACAGATTTAAGACCAAAAATGTCGATTTTGTGAGATAATGTTCGAAGAAATTAGCAGTTGCATATCCGATATTCAGTGCAAAGCACTCGCACAGGTAATTGTAAATCAAAGCCGATCAATATTAAAATATTTACCCACGCACAGTACCAGGTCCAAAATGCTGTAAAGCACAGTTAAGGGCCTGAGTGAGAATTTTCTATTTTCTGGCGTGTCAACTACTTTGATCATTAGGTCCGTAAGTGTAGGACATGTTACAGCCGGGATATAACGATGTTCCTTCCCCACTGGAACGTACACGTCACCCAATGGGGGTTAGCCGATACACATACCTCTCACAGAGGGGCACTGTCCCATCCGGGACAAGCACTAAGCACTCGACTGGTCTGAAAAAACGGATAGCTTAGCGCATAAAAGTACAAGTGTGTGTATGTATGGGATAGGGAACTAAGAAGAGAAAGTAAATTATCAATTTTTTGTAAAAAAAATCTTTCTAAACGTTTGTTTCATACACAAATCGTAAATAATTAAAGACGGTTTTCTTTCTTCACTACGTCAAACATTTGCATTTAAATGTATTCAAAAACTGGTTAACACAAATTACACAGACTTTTGAAACAATATATTTTTTTCTTCTTCAAAATGTCCTTTGTTTTGGAAAATACCTAACGAAAAATAAATAAAATTGGCCAAAAACATGTGTATTTTTTGTCTATTAACCAGTTTTTAAATACATTTCGATGCGAATATATTATCTAGTGAAAAAAAAAGATCTTTAATTATTTATGTATGTTATATGAAATAAGGGAATGAAAGTGTCGCGCATGCTCCTGACCGAATTGCTTTCGTATTATACCTTCTGGTATTGGTGGAAGAAACTACGGAAAACATCCAATCGAGCAGCTGGCCTCTAGAATTCTCCTTCCGGCAGAATGGCAGTTGAATTTGACTTAAGAATCAATTTTCGGAAACCATCGGAACTCTAGGACCTCCTGCCCAGAGAAGCTACTGAGACTACAGATGTTGCACTAAACCATCTCATCCGGACTGTTCGAAGACACGATCCAAATAAAAGCTCGGCTCACTTTCAAAAGAACAATTTACAAAGTTCGATATATTCTCATGGGTCCAATTAGAATTTCTTTATTTCTTCATTTTGTTTGCCCCACTACCTAGTTAGCTACGTCGAATTCAGCAGCTGTCTGCAGGAGAATCCTACCGACCGGCTGCTACGATCGGTAATTTTCCGTGGTTTCTTGGGGTTGTGGACTATGGAACAGAGACGTCTTTCCTTCCTCTTCTTTTTCCTACTTACACACTCTTGCACTTACCCCTTACTTACACAAACTTGCACTTATATACACTCTACTGCTACGTACATACACACATGTCGGCAGACCAGTCCGGAACTTAAAGCTTCTCCCGGCGATGCCCCATTGGTCGGAGGGGAGGAAATAATGAAGGAAATTAGGAAAAACTCTCAATTCGGCGAGTAGGTGGGCGCCGGATCTCAGCATGCAGCGGGGCAAGAACACCGTCACCTCCCGTGATAAAACACGCACTATACTTACGGGACTAATAACCATATCAGTTAAGGATTTCCTCCTCTAGCTTGTCTACTAGGTCGAATTAGTCGCTGTCTGGAGTAGATTTCTAGTGGCCGGCTGCTGTGATTAGTAGTTTTCCGTGGTTTCCCTGATCAACGCCATGCAAATGCTGAAGCAGTACCCTAAGAAACGGACCAAGAACCGCGCGCGATCTTTAATACCTGTTCCTTGTCCTATCCTCACCCTCTACTTACACACACACACACACACACTAACATGCACTACTCTATCACCCGTGCCAGGAGACCGGTCGGGATCTTAGAGATTGTCCTGGCAGGGGCGGTGCCCCGTTGGTGGGAGATATCTGGTGGAGGAGAACCCTGCTAGCCGACGGTAGGGTTGTGCCGGATCTCGCCATCCAGCGGGAGAAGACCACTACCACAACCCGAAAGTACGCTTACTACACTAATGACATTATTAGTTGACGTGCTCGGGATCACTTACACTCAATCAATCAATGAATCAATCACAGCAGTTGAACACTGAACCACCGAGAACACAAAACAATCAACCAATTTGGATTCCCGCGCCCGTGGGCGCGTGGTGTTTGTTTGCGCGGCAGAGACGAGGCCTCTTCCCACGAGCTGTCGGGTGGGAGCGGGGCGTGCCGGGGCTCAGGGTGCGTGCTTTGCGGAGCCGAACGCGCGACGCGACGCGGCGAGTCACGTGGGAAGGCGCAGGTGGGCCAGCGCTGCAACAGCAGCTGCGATTTACAAAGATCGCTTTCAATTGGGAATTCCAAGCAGACGCTCGTTCAGCTTCGTGTACATTGGTGGGATCTAACACTGATTTAATAACTTCCGCCCGAAGTGTCTCAGAGCATCTACTGATGTCCCTGTAGGGTCTCTGAGCGAGAGGCCCAAGGAATCGAGGTGCCACGGAGGCAGTATTTCCGACACTAGAAACATAGATACGTAGGATTCAGCCGCTATCTGCAGGAGAAATCTAGCAGCCAGCTAGAATTCTCGGTAGTTTTTCGTGGTTTCTCGGACAAACACCAGAATGCCAGAGCAGATACTTACACAATCGGACCACAGACAACACGCGATATTACCATCCTCTTCCTTGTCCTCTCCTCGGCTCTTAACTCGAAGAAATATTAATCAGCCTTACTCAATAAACCATGGGATGTTAAACTCTTTCCACATTGCGTATGTCAAGAATTGAGTAGTTCTCCACAGCGTTCCAGTCTGAATATGAGGAAATAAACACGGATAGAAATATATACCTATAAATAGAAGAGATTCTGAAGCGAGAGATTGCATTACTGGCACACCGTACTTTTTCAGTGTTCAGAAATAACAAGAGTTGCTCCAGAAATTACCAGAGTAATCGAAGTAAAAACTCGGCACCAGCAGAGGCCATGCATATGAGAAGCCGAAACTCATTGATGCAACTCAAATCAAGACTTTTTTTTGAAGATGGGTTGTAGTCAATTGGCAGCCTCCCAGTCACGCTTGCCAATACGGATATTGGTTGGGAAAATGTAGAAGTAAAATGTGTAATTTCTACCCTTCTCAAAATGTCAAAATCATTAAAAAGTTAGTATTTTTTGAAAATAAAATAACACTGTTTGGAGATAAATGAGCTACAGTCGTATTCATTATTTCTTACTTCTTCTTATTAGATATTTCTTAAAACATAGCGATAAGAAATTCACATTCTGAGTTCCCGAAGTGCAGGATTCAGGACCCCATCATATTTTTTTTTCTTGGACACACAATATGTTTCTTTCCGTTCAAAAGAGCATTCTGAATACAATTAGAGAGACAGGGAGAGAGAGAACAAGGCATGGGGAGGATACGTTTAACATATTAATAATAATAATAATTAATAATCATCATCATAATATTAATAATAATAATAATAATAATAATAATAATAATAATAATAGGGAAGGTATGCCATTAGATCTCGAGAGCAAGAATATGCCAAAACATTACTTTAAATAATCAAGATAAAACTAGAAATATATATTTTTGATTTCATTTCCTATAAACGACACTTCAAGTGGGCGCAGTAACTAAACAAAATTAGGAAGCTGAAGCAAGAGCTCCCAGCTCAACAGAAAGACTGCCTTTGCCCACCCTTGTAGAGCCAGAGAGCGTGCGCCCACTGTGCCAGCGCCGGCCATAACGCGGAGGGTTCTCTGGGCGACCACCCGCACGAAGCCAGCGCGCGCGCGCGCTAATTACCGCCGGTGCAGACATCGTTACCGCGGGCGGGCGCGTTCTTACGCGTCGCCACCCCGCCCCGCGCATCGCCCATCGCCCATCGCCCCGCGCGGGCGCGGCCGCAGCGCCGGCAGCTGACGGCCCCCTGATTGGCCAAGAGGGGGGGCCGGCGCTCGTGAGCGGATCGCGGCGCGGTGTGTTTGGCCGCGGTGTGCTAATGCGCCCCCAACTTCGCGGCGACACTGCTCGTTACCGCCCCGACGTACGCGCGCGCTGGATGCGAGGGCGCGGAGGGCGTTTGCCAGGCCGCGCGCCCGCCCGGGCAGTATGTGCGAGGATGGCTGGCACCAGTGGGTCCGGGCAGCCTGACTTGCTTACGTCTTCAATTCCGAGTGTAATCAAGATAACTTGTACGATTTATTGGCTTCATTTCAATTTGGTCAAGAGTCCCGTACCAGTGGCTGAGACTACTAGGCAGGGGAAACTTGAAGGACTGTTTAGGTCTTCAATTCCAAGTGTGACCATTATAACATGTACTATTTATTGGCTTCATATCTCTTGGTTTAACACTCCCGTACCAGTGGGAGGGTGGGTAAGAGATGGGATGTATGTTAATGTCTACAATTCCGAGTGTAAGCATAATAACTTGTATGATTGATTGCCTTCATTTGAATTTGTTCAACAGTCCCGTACCAGTACGCGGCTAGCTGGCACCAGTGATCACGGGAAGCTTGAGGGTCTGAAATCATGCTTACGTCTTCAATTCAAAGTGCAAATATGATAACGTATAATAAAGTGAATTACTTCTTAACTAAAAAATCCCTTCACTTTTATTGCTATTTGTTCCTGTTTCCGAAGTTGACCCCCTGACTGCTTTTTGCAGTGCAGAAATGTTACTGGGATGCGACTACGTAACTGTACTTAAGAAACTGTACATGCACTGCGTAAGACAAATCCTTTTGGACAAGCGACTGGTCTCTACACATTTGGGGTAGTGTAAGTGAGTGTGTGTAAGGAAGAGATTAGGATAGAGCAAGGAAGACGAAGGAGAGATCGTGCGAGGTCCGTGGCGCTGATATTAGGGTAATGCTCCGGCATTTGCCTTGCGTTGATTGGAGAAATTACGGAAAACTACTGATGAAAACAACCAGCCGCTAGAATTCTCAACCAGTCCCTAAGCATCGGTTGAATTCAACCTAACTATGAAGCTATTATCGAAAATTCTGAGACCGAGGGAACTCCTTTGGTCTTAGGATCTCCCTGTCCGAGGCACTGCAGTGACATCAATTGATGCCCTGAGAAACTAAGCCTTTCATTCATTCCATGAACCATTTCTATGAAATGGTCAAGTTGATATATACATTTGTTCACTTGACACAAGTAATATACCATAAATATAATTAAATGTTCGTACACTATTTGATAAAAAGTATCCGAACACGTCCAATATGGTGTTATGATGTGGTCGTGTTTTTCATGAAGGGCGCTAGCACCCCTCGTTGTTTCGTGTGTCACATTTATGGCACAGGCCTACATTGATGCTTTAAACATCTTGCATCCCTCTGTTGAAAATAGATTCGCGGATGGAGATTACATCTTTCATCACGATCGTACACCTGTTTATACTGCATGGCATATGGTGGAGTGGTTACACGACAATAACATCCCTGTAATGAACTGGCCTGCACAGAGTCCTGAGTTATAAGCTATTGAACAGCTTTGGGATGTTTTCGAACGCCGACTTCGTTCCAGGCCTCACCGACCTACACCGAAGCCTCTCCTTAGTGCAGCACTCCGTGAAGAACAGGCTGCCATTCCCCGAGAAACCTTCCAGCACCTGATTGAAAGTATGCCTGCGAGAGTGGAAGCTGTCATCATGGCTAAGGGTGGGCCAACACCCTATTGAATTCCAGCATCGCCGATGTAGGGCGCCACGAACTGGTAAGTCATTTCCAGCTACGTGCCCGGATACTTTTGATCACATATTGTATTTACAGCACTGTATTTCAGAAAAACATTATCTCCGAGATTTTCCTTTTCGTTCGCTCTTTCTATGAAATTCAAAAGTGCGACTGCGCGCAGTCAAGACGGCCGCCGCATCCCGCGATCCAGACGCAGCGCTTCTCCCGACGTCCGTCCGCCCGCGGCAGCGCTGGCGTCGCTGGCGGCCTCCCGCACGCGCGTCTTCCTTTGTTCGAGCGAATAAATCTGCTCAGATTTTGCTTCTTTCGCCTTTTTTCTCGCAGGCTTCATTTCCATAGTCGTTTCTATTTACTCGCATTCTGGTCGGCCGCGCCCGCGCTCGCGGATTTCTTTTCTTCTACAAGAGCGCTCCGGCTCCCTCGAGCTAGGCAGCGCGGACTCCTTGACAGTTTGTGCTTCCGGGGCTTTTATTGCTCGCGATCCACGCAGACGTCGATGAGTGCGGAATTCGCTCTCTAAAAGGAGCAAAATGGAGTCAATGATATTCTTAATGCTACAGTTACTTCTATTTAAAAAGAAACTTTAAAACGTCTCTTTATTACTTTCTGGTAAGCCAAATATACGGCATAAGATACAAAGACGTTTATTGTAGTACAGAGACGTTTATTATTGATGCGGAAAATCGATTTTGATTTTTCAACAGAAATACGCGTTTTGAGGTCCCATAATACCAAAGAGTTGTGTTATTCTAAACTCCTGCTCGCCCGTCCGTCTGCGAACAACACTAACGGCCATACTACACGTAGGATTTTTGCTAAAATGAATATGGATCGGACTCATGACCTAATGGATCCAACTCGACTCAAAGGTGATTTTGAAAACCATTCTTTAAAAGATCATCCATAAATATGATGGAAAAACGTTCCCTATAACCTAATGACATATGAGTAGTTACATTATAGCACTAACATAAAAATGAAAATTTTCAGTTTTTTTTTTAGCCGCAGCCGCACCACTCACATTCCTTAACAGCCAAAAACATTATTTTGTATTTGATTTTTTTGTTAACAAAACATTATTGTATCTCATTAAAAGAAATGGAAAATAATAAAATAATTTATACTATCTAACGAACATTTTTTTATATTTTTCAGCACCAAATTCAAACGCAAAAAATATTTTTGAAAAAGAATAACGAAAAATAATTTATAATGTGTCTTAGAATCTTGGAAAAGGCTCGAAAATACATAAGGTCTCTCTAAAAACACAAATTGTTGTGAATTGTTTTTCCGATTTTTGCGACTGATGGGCTGTAGTTAAAAAAAATTTCTCGCATTTAAATCACTTTGACTTGAAATATACTTTGAAACAGTTCAAAAAACCTGTGTTTATTTAAGTGTTTTTACAAGAATACTTCGTTGTAGTAACTAGTAATATTTTGATCTTGAAATATTGTTAAAAAAATATTGTGTTTTAAAGCTTTATAATTCTTTTAAGCTTTATAAGAATATCATGGTTCTATTTTTATTTAAACTTTCTGAACGGATAGGCTAAATGGACTGATTTACACGACATAAACGACATTTTGCGTATTTCAAACTTACACAAATGTATTCATTTAAAACATCTCTCACGTTGATTTGCATTAGGGGCGTTATAAAATATTCTTGCATTTCTAAATAGATGTGCTTCAAATTTTTTTTTTAATTTACATACAGGGCCAGGATTTACTTTTCTACATAATTCTCATAGCCATATTTCAATTCCACTACTAGAGAACCAAAAAATTAAGAAAATGTGAAAATATTAGTTTTGGCGCCAATAGACGGCAGCTGGGTAGAGAGTAGGGCAACACTTATAAGCTAGCCTAAAATAAACTAACAAATTAACTAGTACGATAAAGTTTGTGGTATTCTGTAGACACACTAGTTCTTTTAATGGTAAATATATCGACGGTCTTGCCATTGAAAGCCTCGCAACTTACTCTCTCAATTCAAAAGTTCGCGAGTTTGAAACCCGCTCTGGGCAGGAGCACTCTATCCCTCCTGTTTCGTGTGCGTTGTCGTAGATAGTCACTTGTTCTTCTGGCTTCACATTCGGATGAGTGTATTGTTCGTAATTCTACGCTTTACGATGTAGAGAATAACCTAAGTTGAAAAAAATTAAGAAAGTCATTTTTTAGACACAAGCCACAGAATTTTTAACAGTGGTGGCATGCATGTAGTTTTCACGGTTAGACAACTTCCAGATAATCGGTAATATCTCATAATACCTTAGGAATATACATTTCCCTTTCAATACATTCAATATTCAAGATATTTCAGCAATATTGATGTATATGAAATAATTTAGAAACCAAAGAGCGACCTACCAGCGCTTTCGCCGGTGTTTGGTGCCTTACCACGAATTGCACCACGCTCTTGGCTCTTGGCTATATTACTGGGTTTACTGCATTTACTCTCTGGCCCTCCGATTTAACAAGGGTTTAGTTGCCCAACCAGCTGATGGCGCTGCCTAGCCCTGAGTGATGATGGAGGGGTCTCAAGGCAATCCCAATATTCATCTGACTCGTTCCAACGTAATTTTATGAATTTCACTTGTTATGGAAAATACACAAGTTCAGTCAATTATTGACGATATTCAATGTATTGTTTATGACATTTGGAGAATCTCTTTTCATTTGATATTAGGCTTGTTATTCCAAGCGTACATTTGAGGAGTTCTTTGTGTAAAGATGGCCGTTTTGGTTGGAAGTCCCTCAGTGCCTCGCGGAAGCCTGTGTGCCTGCTGCTGGCCGGCCAGCAGTTTGCGATAGTTCTTTTGAATAGGAATGTGTGTCGAATCTCTTACATTATTGCCATATACACCAGGATAGTGAAGTTTTCAAAATAAAATAATTTTATTTGTGTGAAACGCATCGGAGCAATGGTGTTTATTGCAATGTGCCGGAGTCGAACTTAAGTGCCCAGTGGGAATCAAAGCCACAGCCACGTGCGCTGGAGGAGTAAATACTTTCTCATAAATTCTAAGAAAACGTATTTAGACTATGTTTAGTGAAAATATATTTTAGCCGATTTAATGAAAAATTGAAATGTGGTTTGAATGATCAAACAGAGCACCATGACATTAGAGTAGTATTGACTTAAATGAACAGATTTCTCATAATTTATAAAGTGTCACTTATACCGTTCTGATTTTCACCCATTCATGTATTCGTACTTTGAATTGAAACTACATTTCTGTCATTCGATGGAAGTGCAACCTCCAGTCTGTTGGGGCACCAACCGTCACTGAATTTCAATATGATTATTATGATGTATGGATAATTGTGATGTATGTAATTATACTTTTTTTTGTTCTCGTAACTCAATGCCTTGACCGATCCAAATGTCAGAGTAATTAAACAAATAATCAAAATTTTCAAATCCTTCAACAAACTATGTACCACGCCTATAGAATATGAGTAGTGTATCGGTGGGCAAAAGCAGAAAGCTTATATCAAACATTTCTATGAAACGTGATTTTTCTTGCAATATTAAGTTTTGAGTAATTGGTTTAAAGATTTTCTGTAATAAACCACTTCACATCAAACGCCATGTTACGAATATTCCATAACCCACAACATTGTGCGTAAGCCTTAATGATTGACCTTGTGCTCACTTGGCGTCTCATATCTTTCCGCAAACTTTAATGTCTCCCGACCGGCGGCTGGGGAGAACAAAAACAAGCGAGAATACTTCTACAGCTCGTCGACAGCTCTTGCGAAACCAATAAAGCTCTTAATATTAACGTCACTTGTAAATGGTTCATCAATATTCAACGGCCCGCGTCTCCGCCAAACGCTTCGTTATTGCCGCTATTTCGAGCCTCCAACCTCCCCCGCGTTTTGTTAAAAGTTCCGAAAGACGCCGCCGCCGTACGTTGGCGTGAGTTAGTGCGTCGCAAACGTTTCTTGTGAAGGCGCCCCGCAGCCTCTTGCCTGAAATATGCCTCAAAATTATTTGACGCGCGGTAAAAATAATCCTGGCTACTGACTTTTTCTCTCGCGCTATTTATTTTTAGAGGCGCCGACGTTGTTGTCCGGACAGGGAGTGATGGGCGAGGGAGAAAGAGGGCGGGAAGGGGGAAGGGGAAGGGACGAATAAAGGGCAGGGGATGGGGGATTGCGAAGGCGTCACCCAGCTATCCTTATCGACCGCGTTTCGGATGGAAGAGAGCGCAAGAGATGATGAAGGGTGTTTCGGCAAGTAGAAGAAAATGTGAAGAAGAAGATGAAGAAGGAAGAGGAGGAAGAGAAGGAGAAGGAAAATAAAAATAAACAACCTGTTAATATGGAATAATATAAGAGATACAGGAGCAAAGAATGGAAGAAAGAGGCAGAAAGTTGAATACGTGTAGTCCATTGCGGCTCATTCTAAAATTAAAAACCTGTTAATATGAATAGAGATGGCAACGATAAAGAATATTAAAGCTAGTTTTGAAAAAGAAAATAAATGGAAAGGAGAAACAAAACAAAATTAATGGTTACGTCTCAAAGTTAACCCGGAAGGGAACAACGACTCCTATGTAAATGCAGTAAAAATTTGATGATTCGTTAAAAGTTAAGAGCAAATATAAACAAAAATGAAGCAGAAAGAGGATTCCATGACCGGAGTGGAAGTTTTAGATTAAATAAGTATTGAGGTTAATATTGAATATTATGTACGAAATAAACAAGATATATCTTATTCATACAAATTTGAGTACACACAAGAAAGAGAGAAGTATTTCCTACATTATATTGTGAAATGGATACTTAAAAACAGTAACAATATGACTAAAGCACCAGCTTTTTTTACAAAAAATTATACATTAAGTCCAACAGAAGCAAATAAAATGAGTGCGAAGATGTGAGGACAAAAACAATAAGTGAATTCCATTGATTTTACAAAACTACCTTCTATTTTACATACACGTCTCTAAGTAGCTCTCGCTTACCAGCTTCAAGCGAACATTTTTCACTTTCAAAAGTACCTTGAATAATAAATTAGTAACAAATCAATACTTTCGTACCATACCATTCCATACCAAGCTTACAATTTTACACGAATAATAATTTCGTTTTATCGTACAGATATGCCTCTTATAACGAGATGTCTCAGGTCGCTTTGCCTTCGATTCAGAGACGATCTTGTACCATTAAACAGCTATTAAAATAACCCAGATCATAGACTCACCATGTTGAATCATCCTGCGGCAATAAAACGAGGCTGTGTAGAGACTGACACGCGTCGTCTTTATGCAGGTGATTCTCTGAGTACCCACACCACGTCCACACACGGGGATACATCTGAAATCCAACAAAACATTGATACTGAAAATATGAGTTCCATACACTGTCCCCGAATGTAGACAAGGAGGTGGTTTACATCAAGCTACTCACATTCAAGAAGTATGACCAGATCTTTCACTCGGCTAGAGCCGATCTACCCGAGAGCCTCCCCTTCCCTTCTGGCGGAATGACTCGACAAGCGTTTTACGCTGGGTGCCCTCAGAAAACACTCGTTTAGAGCATGCGAAGTGGAGAGTGTTTGAGCAGTCATGATTTACTGTAATGAGTTTCCGTCGAATATATACAAGCGTGGGGACAGAAGTCATGGGAACCATTTTTTCGAAAAGAAATGATGCCGGATCAGACGATTTTATTTGTCGTATAAATATAATTACGTACTATTGTGAGTACGCAACATCAGAAGACTATGTCAGCGTTTCTATTAGCACAGTGTAGTACCACAATCTGAAATCAGTTGCGTGGCTGCCGCCGTGCGATACTAATGTCACCCGTTTTAAGCAGCGCTCATACACAAAGATAGCAGTTCTCCATGGAAGAAATGCCCGAGAATATCATAGGTATTTGGTGGAAGCTCTTAGAAGAATGCCTTTCCATATAGGAAAGTCTAGAAACGGGCAGGAGAGTTTCTTGAGGACGCGTAGCAACGCACGTGACGACTTATAAGTGTGCGGACAGATGTGGCACGTGCGCTAATCGAGCAACTGTCCAACCGGGCCTTTAAAATGGGCATGTAATACTTTTGGAATGTTGTGATGTCGTATATGCTAAAAGGTTTTGGAACATGAAATCAGTACTGTCATTTCAAATACCTTAATGAATATGAAAAACACAATTTTGGTGTGTGGTTAAATGTCCATGCACTTAGTTCATACTTTGCCCTCTCATGTGTATATTTCAAATGTTCTACCCGTGTTCGTATTTTCATAAAATAAAATAGTTGCCATGGCTTTTGCCCCAACCCTCGTAGACAACTTTTTTCAATTGCAATAATTATTGATTGCATCAATTATATTCTCAATTTACATAATTATTCTGATGTCTCAAAATGTATTCTATTGAATACCCTCAAATTATATACAAATACAAATGAAAAGAATCTAGAACGACATTAAAAGACGCTCGGAACCTGCGACAATTAGATGAGAAAATTCCTAATAATTCATTTCGTTACACTTGTTTGTCGTGGCAGTTACTACATGACATGGCATGGTGTGTCTCCTCAAAGGAAGATGGCAATGACAGCAACAATAAATTTTAGTTTGAGCAGTAAAAAGGAAAACAAAGTTCGATTTGAGACGACTTTTCGACTTCAGCTTTGTTTTTTACTATCAACATGAATCCCGTAATTGTGTATTTAAGTTTTCCAACCGCAACCATGTGAAAATACAGGTGCCCAACTGAGTGCAAGTCTGTCAGGCGTGTTGCCTCAATGTAAGCAGACCACGCAAATAAAAGAATAAATATTACTCTTAGCAGTAAACTCCGCTACAAATATTGTTCGGAGAGGCCTTTTAGACTTGGGGTTGTTTACATTCAATATAAATCCCGTAATTTATATGTGTTTAGGTTTTCCAGAAGCAACCATTTGGAACACACAGCGCCGTCAAATGCTCAACTGAGTGTAAGTCTTTCAGACGTGTTAACTATACAAGTGACCGAGGAGTAAACGTCGAAACTTCGAAAATAAGCTCTTAAGACAATTTTAAGCATATTTGGTCTAATAAATTGTTGGTATATTCCAAATAGATAAGTCGCTATAAGCCCTCAAAAGTTAGTCGAAAAATTAACACAGAAATAAAAACGCACCAAATTTACACATTTCGACTGCTTTTTATTTCTCAATTAATTTTTCTTTCTGAACAAATATATTCATTTCTTTCGTAAATTATAAACAATTACTGTGTTCCTGGAGGAGTGTCTCAATGCTTCTGCAATGCGAAATTTTGCCTAGAAAGCATTTTTTCAAACTAACATTTGAATGTTTATTGCGGCTCAACCAATCGGAATACCCCAGTAGTTTATTAGACAAAATATACTTAAAATTGTCTTAAGAGGTTATTTGCGAATTTTCGACATACCTCCCGGACAGCCTGTATTAGCACGTCTGTGTTAGCAAAGCCATGTTTGCAGGCCACGCGAACAAAAGAATGATTACAATACTTTGAGCAGGAAAGTTCGATTCAAATTTTGCTCAGAAACATCTTTTAGACAAGGTTCTTTTACATTCAACATAAATCCCATAATTTGTATGTGTTTCAGTTCTTCAGAAGCAACTGTTTGGAACACAGAGCGCCGTCAATTGCTCAACAGAGTGTGTGTGAGTCTGTCAGCGTCGCATATCACTCGCGAGGCGATGGGCGCGGCGCCGCTTCTGCGGTCGCACATTGTGCAGCGCCCTAGTCGCCGGGAGCAATAGCAGCGGGACAGCCTTTGTGCGGCGGATATTGCTGCTTCCCGCCTCAGATTGCCCCCGCGGCTCCGGGCCGCACCCTCTCCACACGCTCCACGACCCTCCCCGCCCCGCCCCGCCACGCCAAACTCCCGCGTTCGAGCCGTTTACGGCCACGCAGCCTCTGAAAATGCCTCCCAGCTTTCCCTTACGACTGCGTCCCCACGCCTGTAGAAGGGAGTTTATAGTGCTGTACTGAAAGGAACATAAATGACAACGTTGGCAAGCACTGTGTTCCGCAATATTCAAGTTAGTGAATTGATTAATTGTAAATTTCGTGTCTTCAGGCGCGCTATCTGTTATGGATATTCGCCTAGTACGTGTACTGCATTTTTATATGGTGAGATGGTTTATATGGTGGTCTTCCCTCGCTAGATGAGATCCGTCACATCACCTAGGGGGGGTTTCCCTAATCAGGTCTCTCCCACCAGCTAGCACCGCCCCATCCGGGACAAGCTCTAAGTTCCCTGGTCTTCAGTCATGTGTGATAGTGTAGTGCATGAAGTGTAAGTGGGATGTGGACAGGACAAGGAAGAGGAAAGAAAGAGTTAGGGTACTGCTTCGGCATTTATCTGTTGTTGATCGGACAAACCACTGAAATCTGCCGATCAGACAAGTCAGCCGCTAGAATTCTCATGCCAGCGGGTGAATTCGACCTGGCTAGGAAGCCCTGCCACCGTCGGAACTCAAACCTTAGGACTTCCCGGTCAGAGAAACTTCAATCACATTAATTGTATTTGAGTTAAACTTCTGTGACGAGATGAGATAAGGGGAGCATCCTCGAATTACTCGAAGCATTTTCTTTTGATTGTAATTATTTCTTCTCTCGTTACCATTTCATATCTTATGAAACATTTACGACCACACACGCTGTGTGGGTTTTATGAATTGGGATATGTTGTTTCTACGATATACTCGTTTTAATGACGTTTCATAGAAACTCTGAAACCGACTTCACCACGGCCACGACATTTATTTAGAGGTAAAAACTTTGTTTATCATTTAGATTTACATACAATTACAAATTCTAAGATGGAATAAAATCTCTCAGGTATTGTGTTCGAGGCATGAATTGAACAGTCTTCTTCCTCCTTCAAATTCCACAAACTCGTAAATGAGTATAATTCTATTAAAACTGAACTAATTTCTTTTCTATGTAAAATAAAACAGTCGAAACATTTAAATTGTCATCTACCGGTAAAAGTTACAATTGCATTTTACATTAAACTAAGAATGTCACAATTTTCACATTGAGGTTAAATTCTATGACAGTAGACCTTTGAAACACCCTTAGTGAAACGGACAGCAATAGATTTCAATGTTTTAACGAACAGACCGGCTGGAATTTACGGTTCACAAGGTGGTCACGCAGCAGGAATAGATACAAAGATAGATAGTTAGGTAATAGATTTTTATTTATCTTAATCATATAGCTAGCTAGCTAGCTAGATACATATGTAGAAAGGTAGATAGGTATGTAGGTAGACACGTAGATAGATATAGGTAGATAGATGGGCAAGTAGATAAGCAGGTAGATAAATAGAAACTTTATTCTATAATTGGGGTGATGTTGCCCGGCGGCCAAACACAGAAACATGAAAATACGTAACATAAACAATTACGTCGTATATACAATTACAAATAAAAGAATTTAAAGAAATACATTAAACTATCCTTTGTCCCCTACCTACCACACAGATGGTATTTACGCAAGTACAAATAAACATTTATACATACGTGTACTACGAAAATAAACTTACTCATATTGGATAAACATTCTACATTGAAATTTCTAAGGGTCATCTTAGGTATTTCCTGAAGAATGTCATTTCCATGTCACATCAAAAAAAGTCCTATAGCAATGCAATGCTGTTTGTTTCCAACATGTTACTTTCCGCAAAAATAAACAGAAACGGTGTTCAGCGTTTCCCAACTCTTCTTGCAGGAACTTTCCCAAGCGCATGGCAGCGCAGAATTCTCGTCAACCCGCGCACCGCTTGTCTGACGCGCGAATGCTCAGCCGCGAGCTTCCATCGGGGCGAAGCCAGGGACATCGCGGCGGAGCCGGCGCCCGATTTTTCCTTTTCGCTTCCCGCGCCTTATCGATCTGCGCTGAATCCGAAGTTGTGTAGCTTCGCTACTCCCCCGCCTTCCCCCGCCCCCACCCGACGTCCCGCCGCTCCCCGCCGCGCGAATTGAGAAGTCGCCAAGAAGCCACCATGCTAATAGCCACGTCGCGCTTGACGCATCGCGATTCCTAAAAATATCGCTTCCGTCCCGAAGATTTTTTTTCTTCGCTGAAGTGGTGCGCTGCAGGCGGGGCCCTCAAGCGTCCCAAGGGGGGAGGGGTGGCGGAAGGGCGGGAGG
This sequence comes from Gryllus bimaculatus, assembly GCA_017312745.1. Taxonomy (NCBI): domain Eukaryota; kingdom Metazoa; phylum Arthropoda; class Insecta; order Orthoptera; family Gryllidae; genus Gryllus; species Gryllus bimaculatus. The sequence continues at coordinate 1,747,813 of BOPP01000096.1, read as the reverse complement.
GAAGAGGTGTAAGCGGAAGAAGGCGGCTGGGTGGGAAGACTTTACGCCGAGATGGCAACGGTGCTGGAGTGGGGGCGAGAAAGCAAGCATTTTGAGGAAAGCATCAAACCGTTTCAAATAACGTTGCGGTTTCGATTAAAAATATTTCGGTTAGGGTTCCACTTCTCTCGTTGATAGCAAAGCGATTTCGATTTCAGTTTGGGTTTCGAAACGATCTAAAATGCATATCTATTTTTAATTAAGAGAATTTCGAAATTAACTATGCAGAATATCAATATATTGAAACTTATGAAAATAATTTATTTCAATATATTGAAATTTCCGGCTAGTCCAAAATCACACTAATTTGAAATTCATTAATTATGACGTAATGATTGCTTTCACAAACATTTGTGGACGACACTGTGAGACACTTCTCGAAATACGAACCTAGTGTAAACTATGTTCTTGAAAACTATACGTGAATAAAAAAATTGAATACTGCAATTTGAATTTTATAAAAGGAAACAAGGTTGTATGTAGTGCACATAGCTGCGAAAAAACACATTAGAGTAGATAATTAGATATGTAATTCCTTCTGTTCTTTTATATTGTCATTAAGTTGCAACATGTGAAATTTCACGCATCATCAAATTAAGTTGTTTCACATAAATGCAACTCAAAGCATTAGTAAATAATGTTAAAGTTAATTTTAACATAAAATGCCTTTGCTGCTTTCCAACACACTGTGTAGTCATAAGAGCGAATATGTTGATGTTAAAAGGACTTATAACACTTCTAAGTAAACCTACAAATAATAATCATTGCGTATTAATTAAGCCATTATTGGAAATGTACAGGAACACATCGTTTCTCTCTTGCATAAGGTCAGAGTAGTTCACATCCTTTATCATGGAAACAGCATAAGAGGAGAAAAGAGACACGAAATGTGGATTTAGGTCGCGCGATGAATTGACTCAAGGAAGGTTCGTGCGAAGAATCGTGACATCATGGTGGTGGAGGAGAGGGAGAAACAGAGGCAAAAGAGAAAGAGGTGGGTGACAAAGCATATCATAAAATGACATGGGGAGGTAAATGTGGAAGAAGCGGATGTTGTTTTGATTGGCTGATTGCTTCTTTCGTTTTACAGGCGATACAACTGCTAACATCTTTTGTCCTGTTATTGTTCTGTTTTTATCTCGAAAGGTAGCGAAGTTCTTGTGGTGGTTGGTGAGATCAGGCGCCAACCTACAGATCAGCTTATAGATTTTTCCCTAATCAGGTATCTCCCACCAGCAGTGACAAACTCTAAACTCCAGAACGGTCTCTCGACGTGTGCGGTAGTGTAGTACAAGTAGGTAAGAGTGTAAGGGATGAGAATAGCAATGGTACTCAAATCTAGGATCTCCCGGTCAGAGGCACTGCAGTGACATCAGTTGATGCCCTGAGCCACCTCGGCCGGTCACACCAAAGTTGACGCGAAGGACGTAGGTGAAGCCAAAGCGGAAACATAGGTAGGTTGGGTCACAGGGCAGGGAACGAGCGTAGGGCCGGACTGGGGGTCGCGTCGGAGGG
>BOPP01000096.1:1727499-1746161 GCA_017312745.1 Gryllus bimaculatus | reverse complement strand
CAAAGTTTCGCCGCCTGCGCCGCTAAGCATCGCCTGATGAATTTAGGGCGCGCCTGTGGGTGACGCCCGGGGTCTTCCAGGCGCCGCGTATCCCTCATCGCCCTTTAAATTCATTGATTTATTGCTTAAATTTTAAAGAAAGAAAAAGGAGCCGGCCCCCTCCGCCGACTGGATTGATTGAATGATGTGATTTTTTACCGCGCGCCGCAAGCGAGCGAGGCTTTTTCACGACGCTCGGATCAATCAAGGCGAAATTTGTACAGTTTAAGTCAAACTTTAAGAAGTCAATCAGGGTATTTGCATTTTATATTTTTGCTCAGGAATGGCGGTGTTTCTAAAGTCACATTAGAATTTGGAGTTGATCGGTCGTGCTTCGGGAACTTCAGGGGCTTTAGGAAGAAATAAACTCCATTATTTGTATTTCAAAACTGCCATCAAGGCTTTTCTCCAGACGTATTCATCACTTGTAAAAGATCATTGTTCTTTATCGTACGTACAAATACACATCGATATTACAGAATAACTACAATAAAAACTAAAAATTGGGAGATGTTAGATACAACTTATCCACGTCGTTGAAAATACATTGATGCTCTTATAATGAATAGACTAGGTGTTAAGCCATTTAATTGGTCAATGAATGAAATTAACTTAAAAATTCACATTTGTGAGTATTGTTTGTTGGTTTAAATAATCATGTACAAAGTGGACACGTTTTTCTTTAAAGAATAATAATTGTGTTTTGTTGCACAACATAATTAGCCAAACATTACATCATTACGTTCAAAACAACAATATATTTACATCAAGAAAAGCAGTACGGTCAGACTTCGTGATGTTAACGAAGTATTACAACGTATTACAGAACAATGCTTACAAAAACCACAAAGAGCAGCGACTACTGGTAGCATTTGACTTGCATTGCATTCTTCTCTCTCGCCGCTGAAGAAACGTAACAACGGAATTATACTGGTATCTGCACGCACGGAATTAAGTCCCCTGCGCTCCCGTGAAATTGCAATACTTCGGAGCGGAGGCAGGGCTCCGCGGGGAAGAAATTACATTTCGCTCGCGCCTGCGGTCGGGGGGCGGTTCCGCGGTGAGAGCTTCCGGGGAAAAGCCAGGGGTCGCTGACGCCACATGGGAAAGTGGGTCAGACCCCGCAGCCCTCCCCCGCCCTCAGGGGCGAAACGCAGAAGAGGGAAGTGGGAAAAGGTAATCATTTATTGATGTAATCTTTAACTGACGCATTCTAATGGCATTCCGTTTGGTTGGTTGGTTGGATGGTTGTTAGTGATTCCGGGTGCGTCAATTGCAGAGGACATTAGTGATGTAAGTGTAGTGCAGGTGTTATCCTTGGAAGGTGGCTGTGATCTTCTCCCGCTGCATGGAGATATCCGATGCCGACCTACCATCGGCAAGTGGGGTTTTCCCCAACCAGATATCTTCCACCAGTAAGCGGCGCAAAGCCCCGCACCAGCCGGGAAAAGCTTTATGTTCCCGACCGGACTTTCGACATGTGTGGTAATGTAATGCATATAAATACGTGTGTGTATGTGTGTGTGTGTAAGAAAGTGGTGAGAATAGGAAAAAGAAGGGAAAGGAATATGGTCTATTGCCCGTTTGTTGGGCTATTGCACCGGCATTCGCTCTGTTCATCGGATCATGGAAACCTACAAATCACAGCAGGCATCTGCTAAAATTCTCCCTTAAAATGGTTGGCGGCGGTGTTCTCACCCACTGGATGGCGAGATCACATAGTCTAGATGGGTTTTCCCCATCCACATACCTCCCAACAGCGGGTCACCCCCCTCAGCCGAGGCAAACTCTCCCGACATGTATGGTACTGTAGTACATCTACGTGTGTGTGTGTGAGTGTAAGTAAAGGGTAAATATAAGGCAAGGAAGGTGAAGGAAATATTGTGCGTGGTCCGTCGTCTGTTTGTTAGGACACTGCCCCAGCATTCACTCGGAGTTGATCGGAGAAACCATGGAAAACTACCAATCAGAGCAACCAGCTTCTAGAATAATCCCCAGCCAGTGGTTTAACGTGATCTAGCTAACTAACCAGCGTCACAAATCCTGACGCCGGAATGCGCCATCGGGATTAAATACCTAGGACCTCCCGTTCAGAGGCACTGCAGTAACGTCACTGCAGCATTGCGTCGTTCGTTAGGACGAGAATGTTAATGAAAATGTTCTAGAAGGCAAGGTGATCGTAGTAAGACAGGGCAAAAAATACGAAAATAATAATTTTGAAATTCTTATGTGAAATGGAATTCTTTAAATTATAAGTAGTAAGAACTAAACACATGTTATTTAAAACTTTATTTAAATGATTCTGAAAACTTTGTGTTGTGAGTTACAATTTGAGAGTAACGACGATGTACATATCATTTGCTCAAATTTCGTAAACCCCAGAATCCCTACCCCCTCATTTACCATATGAAGTTGAATAGAAGATAAAGAGCATTGCAACATTCAATATGGGAATATTTTCTCCTGGCTTATAGAAACTTTTAGCATCAGAAAATGAGCTGCAGATTTGGTGCAGTAGTACTGTTGACGAAAAAATATACCCCTTCTTCCATTCCATTCGCATCTATGGTGCGTGTGCGGTTAAGATAGAATTACGGTATCTTATGGCGACAGTGATGCCAAACATAGAGCTTATCAGCTATACTGTATGAATCGAATGTTACGCGCTCCAGGGTGACGACGAATGCCGCAATGGGGCGGAGCGCTAGTTTAGCGCTAAAGTAGTTTGAAAACTTTCCAATATTATAAAAGCGTATTTTTATCTCTATCCTCAAATCTAAAAATAGTCATATGAGTCTCCGATACACAGGAAAGGTTTCTGTTAAGCTCTTCACGTCCTTTGTGCTTCGAAATGTCATAAGAAATCAGGAAGAAATATTAATTTTAAAGTTTTCTATTTCAACACAATATACAAAATTCAAGCCAACTACTTGCAGTTGCAAAAAGGTCAAGCCTCTACTTTCCCTTTTAACAGTAAAGAAATAATAAGTTTTGAGTACCGAACAAAATATTTAAACATCTTTTGACGACAAAATTAGTCGGACCTACAGTAACAAACTGATTTGAATCACGGAAAACCGAGCTGCCTTGCGCAGGGAGATCGGACAGCCATCTTCCTATAGAATTGAATAGAAACCGTTCGAAAAATTATTTATAGGTTAATAGTTTTAATAACCCTTAACATTAATAACCTTTTTTTCACTATAGAGCACTTCATCACTCTTCCGCTTTTCGGTTGGTCGATCATACATTCTAAATTAAGTTTGCAAGGGAAAAGAAGTTAAATTTAAAAAATTGTAAATTAAGAAATTTAATACTACCTAAAAACCAAAATGAAGAAAAATAAACGAAATTGCATTTAAGGTTGACGCGATTAAAATCATAAATCTCAAAACCAAAACAGATCAAACACTGACAAACAAATGCAGGTAAACAACCGAAAAGCGAACTTTCTGAGCACAATATTATACGGCAACCGAAGCACGTGGCTCCGCAGTCGTGGCGTATTCGTTCGTACAAAAATGTGGTAAATATATTCTGTATCCAAGGTATTGTTTTACTAATTTAATTATTTTTATGAAAAATTCTGTTAATGAGCATTTGAAACAGTTTTGAAGTATTTAAACAGAGTTTGAAGTTTAAAACCAGGAGGATGTTTATTTACCGGAAATGTCCATAAGGCCCTGTACTGCATTCTTAACCTCGAACGCACTATGACAAATTGAGAGCTCAAGAAATCGTGAGTAGGTTGTACTCACTGCGTGTGCAGTTTCTGTAGAACTTAAATTATTCGAAACCAAATTTTCTGACCTTCCAATTATTCCAAATGACTTGGGGAGAAAAAATTGTATACAGTAACATTACATACATCACTTAATTTGTAGTTTCTTTTACAAGAAAATTTTATAGATTTTATATTTTTCTACACATTACGTTCCTGAACCAAATGTAATGAATTTAAGATACGTTTTATCTATTAATATCTTTTTCACTGAATCTGTTTTTTTGTCCATGCATATAATTTTCACACCTGAACAAATTTATAAAAATGTCAATAATGATCACTTCTAAACCAGCACGAACACCGTCTAGGCCTGACCAGTGGAGTTTTTATATACACAATAGTACAGCTCAGTGTTAAATGCCCTATGACGTGTTGGTGAGCGACTCTAGGGAATGACGTGGAAACAAAGGAACACAACGCACAACGCCTTATCATTCATAAAACTGCATCGTTTTGCAAATTCTGACTAAAAAGTGAATATTTTTTACATATTCTAATTTTATTATGCATATAATTAAAACAAGTGAAGTAGAAGTTTTGAACAATTTTTAAGCAAAGAAATGATTTAAATTTAATGAATGCGATCTATTGAAAGTGAATTGTTGAATCATGAGGTAGAACAATTATTTCTTTACTTTTCATAAATATATCTAGAAATGTAAGTAATCTAAGAAGTAAATAAGAGAGGTAATAACATTTATTTTGTGGTTTTGGACAAATTTCCGTCTTTTCTTTATAGGTATTTTAGAAAAGTATAATAAACATACCTCATGGTTCTTTTATTTATTATTGCTGCATATAGTTGCAGATGAGTGCGCCCCTTTCAACCCATGTATTGTTATTAAACTGTAAAACTAAGAATTAATTGAACGCATATCAAATTTGTCCAGAAACACGTCAAATGTTAAGTTAAAATATTGGTTCCACGTAATTTTATGTAAAAATGGCTTGGCCCAGAAATCCTAGAAATATAAAACAACGAGAACAATAAAAAAATATTTTTTCAGTTTTTAATCAGCTCCTAATAAACGCAATTTAAGACACAAATCCATGTACTTCAGTAGATGCTATCCCTAGTTTTATTCTGTCACCACCAGGATCGCTAGTTTACGAGCGGGCATCCATTACCAGCCAAAAACGGGCTAAGCTGCGCTATGGTATGATACGTATACTGTTGTCCTATTCTTCATTTAAAAACAAAGTGCATTTAAAGGTGACAAGCTGGAAGGAGAGGGTGACATTCCCATCCAATCGGGAGCTCCAATACAAAAAAAATCGTACGACGCTCCCAATTGAATGATAGTGTTTCCCACTCCATCCAGTCCGTGACCTTGAAGTCCCACTGCGTTTACATCGAAGTATTCAGTACTGAACTGAATCCCGTACTGCAACATTTCACGTAGCACCTTGGTGCTCGCTTCGCTGGCGGGAGCTCGTGCACAGCGCTCCTCGCGGCAGGTCAGCGCAACCGCAGCGCGCCCCGCCATGCCGCGCCGCGCCACCGCCGTCCGCCCCGGCCGAACCCTTACTCGGTGATGGCCCTTCGCCGTATATTCGAGCTCGGCTATTCCTCCGTGGGGCGGTGACCCACAAAACTTCGCCGGTCTCCGAAGTGCGTGCGACGCCGTGCTGAGTGAAGCGAGGCCGTTGCCCTGACGGCGAGGAATTAGAGTTTAATGGACCGTTCTAAGAATTTCAAATGAGATCGTTATTTAATACACCCTTGGGTAAGTATTAATGGGTATAAATAATACAATATGTTTGGCCAAATGATGATAATATACAACATATGTGTAACATGCTGATTGAATTAATTTCTAATAAACTTGCGTTACTAAAAATGCCCCAGAAGGGTAAGCTTAGTGGTAATAATGTTATGTATATTATTTTTCCTTTGTATATTCGTTTTTCACTTGACAAGTAAATATATTTATGTGGATTGCTCTGTGTGTACATGAATATTCACAGAGTAAACTAGCTGCCATTTACAACGTGTTGATACTATTTCTATGTAAATAACGGGATGTTGGTAAGGTAAAAGAAAAAATATTTTACTCTGCCAACATTTTGGAATTTACTACTCATTCATCAGACTATGTAAGTAGAAACAATACAGATTACAGTCAAAATATAACCGTACAAATATATACGTGGTTTGTTTTGTCTATTGTCTCACATTGTGAGGTTATATTTTGATCGTAAACTATGTTGTTTCTACTTCTACAGTCCTGGTGAATGAGTGATAAAATGTGGTGATAAAATATTTTTCATTTACCTGACAAACTTCCCATACCTAATAGAACATTCTTTTCATATTATTTACATTCAGAAAAATGTGAGTATGCTAGAAACCAACAAACATCTATGAATAAAGAAATTGGTAGCAATTTCAATTTTAGAATTATTTTATATTACAACTTCTGCTGGTTGATTCAACATCAGGTGTAATACCCTCCATACAATGATCCCGATACTTTAGAAGCCCATTCTTGCCTTGCTCGTCCATAATACTCAACCACGCCTTGTCCCACACACTCGCAAAAACACATCTCATCGCGCGCCACATGACGTCACCACATTCTCCACCAACATGTTACACGCCCCGAAGCCCTTCCACAACACCTACTTACCGGCGTCTTTTCACATCACCCGTCGCACTTCCTCAGGTACCCACCTCACCTCCACCGCCTTTCTAATTCAGCACCTGAGCCCTGCACCGCTGCCATCGGAGCACCCATCGGCGAGCCCTATCCGAGGTTTTGAGAGCGCTCCGGCCCCGTGATTAACGAGGCGGCGCTGGCGGGGCGGCGCTGGAGAGTCGTCGCCCATGCCGGAGCCCGGAGCCACCGCCTCCCAAATACCCAGACGCCGCGCCCTCCCCCCAGTCACCCTCTGCGCCACCCATCCCTCCCCATTCCGTGCCCCCGCCCCCCTCCCCCCCCCCCCCCCCCCACCCCCCCCTCCGGGCCCCCCGCCCCCGGCATGCCTCTCCTGCAACCCCCGCGCAGTGAAGGTTGAAGGAGAATGGTCAGACGCGACGTTGCAACATCGAAACGGATCAAAAAGGCAATTCGTGCTGAGGGCCGGACAGAGAGCATTTAAGTTTATTCCTAAGAATTAGTCCAATTCTGTTGCGTGAGTTCTCAGATGAACAACAGCATAGTAATTGTAATTATTATTATTATTATTATTATTATTATTATTATTATTATATCAATGTTATATTTTTAGCTGGGCCGAAAAAGATGCGTTTTTTAGTTGTGTCACTTTCCTATGTTATGTGCGGCATATCGAATCACGTAGTAAATCCAATTTACTCGCAATAGTATTTAAAAGTACAAGCAAGCAATAGTAACGTCCTGATCTCGCTCACCTTGAGCTCTTACCACTTAAATGTGAATGCCTTCCTAGTTTATGTCAACAGCGCAAGGTGAGAAGACAGAAATCGTGTATTTATTACTTTATCATTTTTTATTAATGTGCGGTTTACGAAACTAGTTTCAGCGTCAATAGTAAGGGGGAAAAAGTTTGCATACTTTAGTAATTTACTATCATTGTATCTATTAAACCAACAAAATAAGAGCTCATTTAGACTTTTAGCCACCTAATATATTATATAACTCTCTTATTGGATTGCTGTCAATAATTTTTCACTGGTCAAAAATACACACTGGCTCGCGAGAAAGTCAGTTCGTGGAAGACTTCTTGATAACTCCCTATTTATACATGAAACTAATAAACATTTTAAAATTCTAACAATTGTATTTACACAAACTTCATTACCAGTATTTTTTCATGATGCAATACATAAATTCATATCTTCAGTTAGAATTAGTTTATGAATTGAAATAAATAACTCATTATTACATAATATCAATGCACGTTTGCCAATATCTTCAAAAAACTACACCCTTTCTGGAAACAGATTTCTTTCGTCGATTTTTTTTTCCTCCGCGCGATTTTCAACCCATTTAGGACCAGTGTGGCCCGGACTACTTGCAAGAGCAGGCGACTCCCACCCGCCCCCAACGTCGCCACCGCCACCGCCGCCGCCGCCGCCCTCGCCTCACCGCCGCCGGCCCTGCCTGGCGTTTTACTGCGCCGTAACGCCGCCAGAGGTATTGCATCCAGGTGCGCGCCCGGCCCCGGCCCGCCCACGCGGCAGCTCCCGCCTTTTTTACGCGCTTTTCTCTTTCTGCTGCTCTTCCCGCGCAAGAACTCGCCCGGTTAGCGCGCGGGCGCTTAGCGACTCCGAATGACCCGGCGCGGCGCCGCCCCCGCCCCTGCCACGCCCGCCGGGTGACACAGTGGGCGGGCGCGCGGGCGCGGCGACGCCGACACTGCCAGGCGGCAGCGCGAGTGTACCGGTCAGCCGAGAGATGATTTGCTGGTCGAACTAAATAGTACGCTATTTAGTTTGCTTGAATATTACGAAATACAAGAACGTAGTTTTAGATTAGCTCAGGACATCAGTTGGTGTCACTACAGTGTCTCTGATCGGGAATCACCAGAATTTCAGTTTCAACGGAGCCAGGATTTTCGTCGCAGTCTACATAGCTAGGTCAATTCAGCAGCTGTCTGGAGGAGGATTCTTGCGGCCGGTCGTTTTGATCGGTATTTGTGCGGTAGTTCAACGCCGGTTTACAACCTCTTCTCTCACCTATCTTGTCCCCTCACACACACATACACGTACATGCACTAAACTTCAACATATATCGGGAGGCCCATCGGGAGCTTAGAGCGTGTCGTGGCTGAGGCACTACCCCTCTGGGAGAGATACCTGGTTGAAAAAACGAAAAACCGATATGTATGTCGGCGCCGGATCTCGCCATCCAGCAGCAGTAGAATACCGCCACGTTTCGAAATAAAACATGCAATTATCGTACGCGACTAACGCCCCTAGCAGTTGACGTGTCCAGAAACACGACGTAATCAATGAATCGAATGTTACACGTAGTAAATACAATTATAGTAAAATATACGTAGTGATGAGAAAGTAATGCAATACTGTGAAAGATCATTACCTATATTTTGACGGAAATGCAAATTTTTGGAGTTAGTGACACCAAAATACTTTGTTTTAAAACGTTTATTAATCCGTTCCTTCATCTGTCTAGGTACAACATTTGTGTCTAAATCATACTCAGGAATGACCCAACAATGGATTTCCCCTAACTGATCACGCTGTATTTAAGAAATTAGAAATTTACAACGTATCTTTTAATTTTTAGAGTACTTTGCAAGAGACTTTCAAATGAGTTTAATATTTGAATGATGCTTCATTTATTTTCTTACGGATTAAATAATTTTGTACACTTGCGAGTAAATTAGCATTGATAATTTTGTTGACTTAAATAGGTATATTTTAATAAATTGGAATGAATAAAAATAAATGAAAAACAAATAAAGTAAATGAGAAAGAGCCGCAGGGGAAACAGAAAATCAAGAGAAAGCCTTTCTAATCTGTTGGAGTAACTAGGGTGGCCGCGTTTGGAGCTTCGGGTGAGACCGGAGTAGTTTGCGACCCATATTACCACCTAATTTATAATTCCCCTCTTCGTATTTTTCTTGAGGTACAAACCCTTCACTATCTGTAGTTGGACAACTAATTCCGGTTAGGAGTAAGGCACAAAAAATGTTTACAACTCGCTTATTTCTCGTCAAACCATTTGTTAATTTTTTAAACGCTCACAGTTGTGCTCCATTAAGTAACATTAAACATCCCTCAACCTGGATACTATTTTGAACCTTGGATACTGTTTTGTTAGTACGACCATGCATTCTATTAAAAATTATTTGGGGGAAATATCTCTACTGTTGAAGAAGGCGCATAGTTTCAAGTACTTTGTACTCGTATGTCCTTTAGCGTCACGGATGCATTTCAATAGGTCTCTGTAAACAATATTTTTGCAGTATATTTGTTGTCGTACTACACTATACTGGTGATTGTTACAGACATCACCAGTCATGCTGTCGCAATCTAAGAAATTAATTACCACTATATTATTTAGTTTTGAGAATAGTACTTTAGAAAATTCCAGATGTGAAATATTTCACTTCTACCAGAGAAGTAAAAAGGGAACCTAAGCACCAAAGACGGCGGCAACAGAAGCAACTGCTCTCCGTGGTGCGGAAGATCTTGGTTTAAACTTAGCGCAAGACATTTTCGTTTCCAAACTGAACTGATTGCTACCCGAAAAGCAAGAGTAAACCACTAAGTATTGCATTACATCATCCGTTTTGTAATCTAACCAGCAATAGGGATAAAGTTCACAATCATTCATATAAAACGAATAAAATATTATAAAAATTTCTACTCCATTATGACAACAGAAGTAGATCAGCAGCCAATATCCTCATACCATTCGCCATCAACTATGCAATACGCGGCTTCTATAACAGTTTCATTGTCTGTTTCCGCAGCGAGTCTCCAAAGTTGTGCTCCGTGCCCACTGCGTGTGAGCTCGAGATGACGGCGGGGGCGTGAGGTGGGACGGGGGGAGGGGCGGGGGCGGGGCGGAGCGAGGACACGAGAAGAGACGTAAAAACCGCACCGCGCCAGCAGTTCGCACCTGGAAGCAATACCTGCGGGCGGGGATACGAGTGTGGGCGGAGTGGGCGGAGTGGGTAGGGCGAGCGGGCGTAAGCCAGTAGTTCAGCGCGTGGGCAGGACTTCCGGGCGCGAGGCTCGAGTGCATTCCGAGAAGGGCTACACACCAGAAGCGCGAGCACTACAACAGGAGCAAACACATTCGAACAGGGAAACGCGCTTCTCGTTTTGAACAACTTCAAAGCAAATTAAAAGTAAGCCAAACGGTGTACCCTCATGTAGCCCGTAAATTAACAAACTATATTATACTGATTAAAATCACCAGACACACCTAAATAATATTTAGTTTCCACAAATTTTAATCAAAACTTGCTCTGCTAAATTGAAAATACAAAGTATTCGCTGCACGTACACTGCTGATGAAATGAGCTTCATATCTGTCACAAGATGCATTACGTTACTCCTTTTGAAATTACCATCCTATACGTCGCACGTTCAATATATAAGTTCAAAATTACTCTGAAATAGAGAGAAAAACGAAGTCATATCCACAGAAAGCCATGAAATTGAATTTTACCTAGTGATTTTGTTACAAGCAGAACATCAGAAAAATCAATAAAAATTCCCTGTACTATGTAGTCATACACAGAATGCCTAGGTAACGCGGGGGAGGGGCGGCGCGGAGGCGGCGCGGGGGCGCGCAGGGCGGCGCGGGGCGGCGCGGGGCGGCGCGGGACGGCGCGGTGCGCGGCGGGGCGGCGGGGCGGCGCTGAGCGCGCGGGGCGGCGCGAGGGCGCGCGGGGGCGGCGCGGGCGGCGGGGGCCGCGCGGCGGCGCGCGGGGACGCGCCGGGGACGGCGCGGCGGGGACGCGGGTGACGGCGCGGGCGGGCGGGGGCGGCGCGGGGACGCGGCGGGACGGCGCAGGGGCGGAAAGAACAGAGCGGTTGCCAAGGCACACCAGCGGGGGGCAACGGCAGGATAGCGCTGAGGGGTGTGCGGGGAGGCAGCTTCACCGGGCGCGATTCCCTCAGGAGGGTTTTTTGCGCAAAGCACCTCTCCGCCCACGAGCGAACCCGGCCGATGCAGCCACCGCGACCACGCTCGGATTTGCGTTCGCCCCACGCCGCACCGCGTGACAAATGACCGGTGCGCGCGTCACCAGCGCTCCTCTCTCCGCCTCGCTGCACCGCTTGGCACCCGGGCGTCTCCCGCTGTTACCGAAAGGCGTTCATCCATTCACTCATCCCATCAATTAATTCATCCGTCCGGTCATTCACCGCATTCACTTATTCATTCATCTCATTCATTCATTCTTGAATTCATTTTTTTATTCTTTGGCTTCATTATTTCCTTCATTCAACTCATTCCTGTAGTATCCCAAAGAAAGCAATATCTAAAAATGGATTTATTCTAACCACAATCAGTACAGATGTAGACAAATTCATTCAAACAATTTTCCAGAAGATGTAGCTAAGAATGTCCAAGTCACAATTTCCCGGGGAGATGTCCAAAATCGCAGCCGTTGTACCGTTCACTGTTTCACGAGAGAGGAAGTCCGTATCCGTAGCTGTGTCGTCGCACTTGTTCACCATACATTAATCACTTCTCGATGTAGGCAAGCGCTTGACTGTCCTCTGCTCGCCGGGCGCGGCTCTTATAGCCGGTTCGGGCTGCGGGTCCGCTGGCCAGCTGTCAGGTACGGGTGCGCCCGTCCGCTCCGGAGTCTGATCGAGCGTGACGGCGCTGCGGCGTCTGCTATCGCTGACCTCTCTTGAGTGGCACTGGAACTAATTTCCGGCGGCACTTTTAAAGGCACGCAGTCGACCACAGCAATTCCCACTTCAGTTCTCCTCATACGTTTATTTTAATTTCAATTCATTTCAATGATTTATGTGGTGACACTCAGGCCATCAGGTCTGCTCTTCCGTCTGACCATGCAAATTTCGCTACGTTCCTTTCTCCATCTAGCGAAGAAAGACCACTCGGCAAAGAAACGTTTTAAGTTTAGCCCTTACTTCTTTTAGACTTGATATTTTTCATGCAGTAAACGGACAGCTGGCTTTACTTTCCCCCTAAAGGAAGGTGAATGAAGAATAATCTTCCTTAAAAATTCACAGCTAATACCGATACGCTCATCGTTACACCACCGAAACAGCATTTATACATTTTATAAAATAACTCAACAGTTTTCATTTCATTTACCAAATCCCTTATTTATTTTATTAATTTAATGTATACGTATTAGATTCAATCATTCATTTTTGATTTTGTACGTCAAAAAATGTTATATACTCTACGGATTTTTGGAGACATGTAAAACTTACTGGAGGGGCTCCTCAGACAATAGGCTATTAATTTCCTTTGATCTCCATAAATTGGATATATTGCGACTTACTTCAATAATTTTTAAACGAAAATGTATTTATTTAATTATTTATATACTTTTTCAATAAATTATTTCAATGCATTTATATTGTAATTCAAGCTTTCCTCAATAGTTTCAGTTTGTGCCATTGCGATATTTATAATTTTTCTTACTCAATATGAACATTATATCAAGTTGTCAAGGGGCAAATGAAGGTTCGATTTAATATAGTATTTCTCCTTTCATAAAAATACGTTTAACAAATTGTGCATAAAATTCCAAGAAGTAATTTAATTTCAACCCAAACATATGAAAATTATTAACATCTCACTCCAACATGAACTCCAGACTCAGATTGACAGATGTGTGACACTCCTCTCTAGTTTATATGGTTTAAACTCCTTATTAATTCTTAACCACATTAATGGTTATAAACTAATTGATATATTCATTGCTATGAAAACATTTTATATGAGAGATTTTTGAAGAGAATATTAGCCCTTCGATTCAGATAAAGTTGTTCTGAACGTTATTTCCGCCAATTTGTTAGGTTAAAAATTGAAGTGAAACGTTCCAACACTCAAAGCTTATTATTTCAAAATCTTAAGTAATGTGTGTAAAAGTCCATATAATCACGCAGAGAGAGAAAGACGCATTAAGAGTTTCTCCAACTTAAGCTTCAGAAAATAATATTTGAGCTTACAACGTGCTACTTGAATCACTAGACGTGCAGTAAGTCAACAGCACTTTCCCCCTCCCCCTCCTCCTCCTCCGAGAAGAAAACCGCAGAAATTTTAACGAGGCAACCCGCTCGAGTTGGTCCTTGGGGCTTCTGGTGGCTCGGGTGGCGACGTCACCGAAGTCGAAGGCCTCTTCGAAAGACAAGCAAAACTCGCGGTCCGCCTCTCTTGGCCCACTTTCAGGAGCCACATCCACTCTCCTCCCGTCCCGCCAACGGCTCAGCTTTACTGGCAGGCAATGATAAAATATTCACCCGGGCGGGTGCACAACTGGCGTAGACTGGGAGGTTCGTGGACTGAAACTTGGTTCGAGTCCGGTGGTGGAGACGGTTCGACGCATCTTGCTGGGTTTGATGTTTCCTATTGTCAATTAGATAGTTTTTGTTCGGCGTATCGTAATAGTTATTTTTTAATATCAGACTAATAAAGACCCTTTTTCATTGTAATAAATCGTTCATAAAATGCTATTTATGGCACAGATTATGACGTATTAGCCGTTTATGGCATGAAGTATTGTGTCATTACACACTTTGACAATTGCAGTGAGCGAATAGTGCAGCGGTGACAGTAAACTGTACAAACGACAGTTTTTTCGCCCAATTGTCAAATACGCATGACGTTACAAGAAAGTTGTCTTCACAAAATTAACTTTCATTTGCTTAAAATTTTTTAATGTTTTTAAAGAAAAAAGAACATGTGCACCTCTTTTATAAATGTTGCTTTATTGCATTCGTATAAATTTAAAAAATCGCACCGCATATTGCTTGTTTTCAAAACACATACTTATGCAATAAAGTTTAAAATGATCAACTAGTTACAAGATATTAGTATTGAAATACATCTTACAATATGAGATCGGAGAAATAGTATACAACGCCTGTAGGCCAATTCTGATAACCAATTGAATATTTTAATACGATTATAATACGAATATCATACAATGTTTGACCACTTTGTCAAACTTAACACGAACCGCGTACAGTTATCAATTCAATTTGACTATTTATCGTGCGAACAGTGACAGACCGATGTTCTTAGTAGTTAATACGAGGCCATGCATAATTATAAGATTTGTGTTCTTTCTTATTAAGAATCTGATCTCAGTTTTGTAAAGTTTTACTGAAATTACCAAAAGTTGATAGAGCGATATTATGCAACCACGCAGTGTAAGCAACCACGTGACCTGTGTCTTTTGAAATATAGAAAGCCTTTTTGAATAACGTTTCATTCTAAGACTACGGTAAAGAAAAACTGTTACGACACAAACGCAAAATTCCTACACCACCACGGACGTGACACATTTTCTGTCGTTGATAGCTGCCAATGATGTCGAATAATGGAAATTCTGACTAAGTAGCACCCTCTGCCACCACAGTTCGAAAAAATTTAATTTATCGTGACCACGTGACTTGCATCGTACACGATACAAGTTATATGGCTACATCCTGATGGAATATAGTTTTTCCGATAAAATTACTGTATGATTAGATTTCGCGCTTGCGCAGAGGGTCAAAAGAGGAATCGCATCGTACACGATAAACAGCTTCACTATGTGCAAAAAATCTACTCCAGGCATTGTGGAATGCTGATGAGGTGTTGTTGACGTAATGAAATGGTGAAATAATTGAAGTTATTTTGTGGTTAAGAGGTAAGTTGACGAAGAATACTTAAATTATTTCAGCATCTATTCTAGGCGTATCCATTTGAGGCGGTACCTAAAATGACGAATTATGTATCATGTGCGATATTTCCCTCTCCGCCATTCAATCGTTCCACTTCTTGAGGCAGAACTATTCCTTGCAAAGTCCACCAGTGTCTTTGATGCAGAATCTAATAGACTAGTAAAAGTAAAGTAATTAAAACTCGAATTCTAAATGAATGAAAGTGTTGATTATGATATGCTAAGCGTACTTTCCCCTATATAAGCACATCCCTGTTTACGGTAGGAAAGACTTGCATTGCATTTTTTCTTGCCCAATGAGACACAAGGTCGCGCGTCATTTTCTCGTAAAACTTGAGAGATCACTTTTCAACGTTACTTTTTGAAGAATTTTTTAATGTAGCTTTTGACTCTGAAATAAAGTAAGAGTACGAAAAGAGAAATTAGGTGCCAGCAATGTACTGCGCTTGGGAGACTTTGGAAAGAGAATCCGTTAATAATTCAGATGAGTTTGCTTCGATCTTTCCCTCCTCTTCATTGCTTCACTTTTCTGTCGTTATTCTTTCCTCCTTCCCATATCTCGAGCGTATGATGCGCAACTAGAGTTTAATTGAAGAAAAGAAGACTTGAGGAATACTTTGCTTTCGCCAATATTATCGTTGATGCTCCGCCATCTCCCCTGCCTTCCCTTCGCTGCCGCTTCTGCAGCTCTTTCGGACAGCCTGGATAGAAAATCTTTGGAGCGACCAAAATCCGAAAATACCGTCAGCCATGAACAAAAAGTAGAGCATTTTTATTTGTCAAACTTGGAATTAATGTTTGGGAAAGTAATTTCAAATTTGAAACAATTCCAATGAATAATATTTTAATCACTGTCAGAAAGTTGATAACTCGAGAAATTTAAATTTAAAAGCAACCATTCAATGATTATTTATTTACATGGACTTAAGTGAATAAATACAGAGTTCCCTTTAATCAGCACCCAAAAAGAATTTAAATTATCGGCCAAGTCTCGTAGGGTAGTGGATTACCGCGGCAGCCAGGAGCTGCGGGGTCTAGGGTTCGCATTCCGCCTCGGACATGAATGTTTGCTTTAGTGTTGTGGGATGATGAGGCACCGGCCACGGTCAGGATCAGGATCTGGCTTCCCCATGGAATATCTCACATCATTTCGCATCTTTCTCGGTCATTCAGCTAGACGTTGCATGATCGCGTATCAAGCAGTGATATACTGTCCCAACTACCGTGTGGAACTGAATTACCTCTTCCTTTCCTCCCCGAATGGTGAATGAATGAGACCGCGTGCCTCAGAAGGGATGAATGACACTGCGTGCGTGGCAGGGGAGAAAGCGTCATAATGGACGTACGTGAGCGCAAACGGGCTACCACTAAACCTCCCTATCTGTAGTAAGTACGCTGCGGATTTTTGCCTATTTGCCTACTTTTCCCTTCAATGGAAAACGCAATATTTTAGATAACTTATTTATTTTAGTCATTAGCCGTATTATATGCGAATTCTATAGTGTCTATATATGCCTATCTCACTAATAAATACCTATTTTGTGTTTAAATGCCTAAATGTTGCTTATTATCGTATTTATTGATAAAAACGCAATTGCCATCAATCATTATTTTAAATTAATGTACTTTTTTGTTTTTTCCCTGCGTATTAGAGAGAATTAGAACTATCGGTAAATGTATGTTTCATTTTACTGCCACCACAGTCGGATATTTCGTATTATGAAACCCGTGCAAAATCGCTGGAGGTAGCAAAATTATCTTTACTTCAAATTTTTAAACATTTTTTACGCATAAATACTCCAAATGTTTTCTGAAAATTTTCTTCTCATATGTATTGAAGGATGGTACAAAAATTGTAAGTTGAATTGTAAGTAATTGAAGATTGTATTTTTGAAAATTGTAAAATGTTAACTTACAGTATTGCATACGGAACTTTTTGTCTCAAATGAAATATATTCTAAAAAAATTAGATATTTGATAAAGAGCATATATATTTTTAAACGAGTGGTATTTGCGGATTTTCTGCTTAAATGTCATGCAAATTATAAAAATAATTCACAAAGGCCGCTACAACTGTATGCTTCAATGTTTTTCACCGATATCATTTACATATAAAGAGAGAAAGTATATGCTGTTGAACACAAGTTATATTTGTGGTATGCAGGGCAATTAAAACAAATTGTACAGAATTTTCACTTATGTATAAATTAAATGTGATATTAAAGATCATTCAGTGCAGCATTAGAATATTAGCTTGCATTTAATGAAAAGCAAAAAAATAGCGACTGCAATTCAGCCTTTTTTGTCTGAACTACCTAACAAACGAGGGTTTGGTACAACAATAAAGAAAGCAAGCACTCCAACAATGAAATTATCTTTCAGTAGAAAATAATGTAAATACGGATAAGAAAAATAGTATATAGTGCCTCATGAAATGTCTTTTTTGCACTTTTGTCGGTTTTTAATAACGTGGCATGTCTTCATGATGGAATATCTCACGGCATTTCGCGTCTTTCTCAGTCATGCCGCTAAACGTATTGCACTGCTTAATATGCAACCATGCAACATCTTGCTGAACGACCGAGAAATATGCGAAATGCCGTGAGATATTCCATGGGGAAGCCAGACACTGACGCGCCATGTTATAAAAACCGAAGAATAAATGCCTATTTTACATTTTTAAATGCCAATTTTTCGGTAAATCTACCTTTTTTCGTGCCTATTAATCCGCAGCTTAGTAATGAGGTAAAAGCGCCTCCATGGGTCTGCGAGTCACTAGCGGGTGAAGTCAGTGGGAGTGGGAGATAGGGTCAGAGAAATGTGGCGATTGCTGGAGACCAATTACCTTGGGACCCTTTCGATTCCAGATATGCGAAATATTTTTATTAGAAATCTAACTACTCTACGCTTAAATTTATTTACGCAAATCGATGGTCTCCGAAAAGATTAAAGATGGTTTTCAGTGAACGGTGCTCTCCGATCCCATTACTCTCTACAAATTTACATAATTTAAACCTAGTGGTGCTTCGGCATGGCACAGACTTTCTCGTACTAGTTGGTTTAATTATTTTCTTAGACTGGTTCATCTTCCCGGTTTTCTCCCAACACTTCAGCTGCTATCTATTGGCGCCTAAAGGCTATTTGTTCACAATATTTCAATTTTTCGGTTCCGTAATGATAAAATTGAAATGTGACTTAAAGAATGTTATATGGGAGTAGAGCCGTCATAAAAGGCAAATTTTCGGCAAAACATTTAGAGCTGTTCTTGAGAAAATGTCGTTTGAGCGTTTCTGAAAATGCGCGTTTTGAAGCACAACCTGGAATCTTCTAGCAATAGAGTATGATAATGTAACGATATATATGCATGGTTTCTCTTTTCTAAAAAAAATCTCATCCTTATATATTTTATTAATTCGTTTTTGGAATCCCATTAGGGCAATATATATTTAATTTTATTATTTGGTCCAAATATGTAGGTCAAGTATTATCCACAAAATAATAA